>VXBO01005760.1:0-68391 GCA_013400135.1 Rhinoptilus africanus | reverse complement strand
GGCTGTAGTAGGATTAGGTTCCTGGAATAGTCCCTATCTGTAAATTTCTTTTTCAGCGTCTATTCTGTTCTCTTCTAGATTAACACAGGGGGCAACAGAAAGTCTTGTCCCTTCCACCGTTTTCCACTAAGTTGCTTTGTGATTTCAAACGAATTGGATAACCACCTAGTCTCCGGTTTCTCAGATAAACCAAGACTCTAACTTCCTCCCAGCTGTGCTCTTCATGGGTAATGCGAGTAGCAAAGCATGGCATTCTGTCTTTATGAACTAGTTCACCTATGCACTTATTAAGGGTATATATACACCCTGTCAATTCAAAATGAAGGCATTTTCACTTTTGTAGTACCCATAAGGCTCCCCCCATCTCTAGCCCTCCATCATACTCTCTGCCAGAGCATGGGAGACGAAGTTCAGCTGACACCAGTCCAGTCCAGTTCCTCCCAGTTGCACAGCAATGATGGAGTATATCATGGTCACAGTTTTCTAATGGGGCAACATCAGTTTTCATGTACTGTTGAACATCAGAAATTTTCTGTGTGGCTTTCTAATGTCACCTTTCAGCATCAGTAGCTGTTCAGAAGCTGTTTCAGCATCAGAAGCTTATATTATAGACTTCCATCATTTGCACAGGTGAATCCACAATTTTGGAGCTGAAGCACTAAATGTCACGAATGAATTTGTCCTTCATCATCCAGAAAAGACATCTGGTCCAGTATTCCTTCTCATCTCCCATAGGGCACTTTGAAATATAAGACACCTCAAAGATTGTTTGACACCAAGGAAATAGAGATTTCTTTCTAATAATTCAAGTTCTTCAAAATCCACATTAATTTCTCACTCACTCTGCCTTCTCCTTCAGTATTTTCCTCTGGTGATGTATTCCTCCTCCTTTCCTCTATGATGGAGAGTGAACCGAAGTCTAGTTGGGTGTGTTTTGACCTGTAGTCGCTGTGCTGTGAAAGCACTTGCTCTCAATTGATGGAGAGTATGTACATTCTTAGGATAATGTATACCTGGAGCATACTGTTCAGTTAACTCCTGGCCCAAGACAATAATCTTTCTTTTCCTTTCCCCTTAACTTCTCATATTTGGAGATTAACAGAGGAGCCACCTAATATGATCTTGTCTTTCCCACCTGGCCTGTGTACAACTCTGATCATTTTACATTTGTTCAGGTAGAAAATTGCTTTAACTATTCTCCCAAAGAGAGAGAACAAGTGTAGACTGGAGAAGATCCCTACAGGGACCAGTTTGACAGAGTTAAGGGAATTGATGGGGCGACGTAATGTTTCCTGTGCCCTTTTCTGTTATTCACATACAGGCTCAAGAAGGAAGAAGTGTTTTAATTAAAGCACATAGTTCATCTGGCACGCGTATTTGTTTGGGTACATCCACAAGGGATGGCTGAACTCTGATTGTGGAGAGTCCAGAAAGGTGTGAGCAGATAGATTAAAGTGTTCATGGTTAGGGAAGGGGATCAAATTCATATTTTCTTTCAGCAGACATCTTTTTTGACATAATTTTAGTACTAGAGGGAAGCTAAAAATCTAGTGTGGAGAGAAACCAAACTGTATCTTCCCAAGAGCATATTCCTGTTGTATTTGGGGTGCTGTCAGGATCAATAATAGGTAGAAATGCCATCTGTGAAGTTCTAACATGGTTTTAGCTTTGTCAGCATCAAGGTCTCTGGATCACTGTGCTTGGCTTCGTTTGAACTAGAAAGATGGAAAAAACCTATATATTTAGCAATAATTTATTAAATATTGGATATGCTAACAAGGTGACACATAAAAGATATTAGCCTTACTGAGTTCAAACATTTCTCTTCTGTGTATTTAGCATTCTGGCATTTACTTAATGCTATCCTAGTAGCAGTTGATAGTCTCAAGAAAGAGTTCCTTCTAGATGATTAACATTAGAATGGTAGCAAAGCATGATGGACTGTACCTATCATATTGACATTTGCGTAAAAAAACCACCCTCATATTCTGCATTCGTGGGCAGAGAGGGGAATAAAATACCTGTCCCTTTAAATCTGTCTCACAGAGCAGAGAAATGTTGAAGCTCATTTATAAAATATTACTAGCAGACTGTTATTACTGTTTTTTTAAGACTGAGAATAGCAACAGTGCTGAGGACACTATTCATAGAGCAGAATGCCAGAAATGGTGTGTTAACCTGAATCAAATATCATAAATTATTGAGAACTGCTGCTTTTGCTAGCTTTTTACTTCTTAAAATACTCGTTTATGCACGCAAAATCTTGAAGATAAAGGTTTCCATTTCTCCCATGGAGTATTTCTTCCAAAGAATATTTATTAAGGGAAGGTCTCTGCACAACCTGTGGAGAAGTGTAGAGAAAAGCAAAAGCCCCAGGAAAAAATATCCTTATTTTCAAGAAGCCTTTACATTTTTGTAAAAAGTCTTTGCATTTTTATTCCAAATCTGTAACATTTTTGTTCGCGCTCTTGGAGACCGCTTCCAACAATCCTTTCCTCTTGCAGCAACACACATCAGGTCTGTGCCTGCTTCAGGATTCACTGGGAAATGTGGAAAGCTCAGGACGTACTTTCTTTCCTAAATTCTATAAGGATGACCTTGCTTTCTTTGTTAAAACTATAGCATCTAATAATGATAGCTGACAATTCTGAAGAAGCCTCAATGTGGAGCAATTTCTACTGAGTTCTCTATGCTCAGAGAGGATCTTTCTCAGGTCATGGCTATGGGAACTGCTTTTTTTTTCTGAGACTGCTTGCATCTTTTTGTGAAACTGTATCAGTTTCGGTCATATGAAATGTGTTTATTGAGAGCCTTTGAAACAAGAGTAAAGAGCCTGGATATGTAACATAGACAGTGCAGAGTCTGATGTTGCAACATTTAGCAGAAAGTACTCTGTGAAAAATATGAGCAGGGAGCTGTGAAAATAAGAAAGATATGGTATAGGGCTGAGCCAGGTAGATGATGCTGTAATGAGGGAAGCAAGGTGGGAACCCAAACAGTCATCAAAAGTAAAATTTTAAGTATTAACTCATAATTCAAAACAGATAAATTGTTTGAAACCAGAGTCTGTTGCCTGTTCTGGATGATGACTTCATATCCAACAGAAAGGAGCTTCAGGGGCCCCTCTTTTTTTCTGGCTATAAAGGTTTGGAAGGTGGCTAAGATCGTTCCCCAACCGTGAAGTCTCTAGTCTGCAGAGAGAGATGGAGACAGACTTTTACAAAATAGAGTAAATGACTAAAACAATTAAATTAGGCCAGATTTTTACTCTGTTCTGTGCACAGTGACTCAAATGAAACAATAAATTTCCAAGAAGTGCATAGTGGATATATTGGATGTAAGTTTCTGAATAAAATGACTGTTTACTGTTTTTATTGTAATTGTTCTTCAGTATCATTCGTCACCATTAGAGGAAAAACATACATTAAGAAGGCAGTGCAGAAATACTGTGATGTGACTTTTATGCATGCTTTGCAAAACTCTTTATTTTATGAAATTTCTTATGTGCTGTCTGTGGAGGTACCGCTGTGAGATTATAGTAGAAGCCAAGAACCTGAAATGTGGATCCTGGTCCTATCTTTGTCAAAAGAGTTAGACTCACTTGGTGACAGAGGACAGCAGGAATTTTTCCCAGCTGGGAGCACAGACCCTTTGGCTGTTCAGTGCACTTTCAAAAGGAATTCAGATCTCAGATGAATCCAAAGACACACTATCTGAAAAGGTCGTCTTGGCTTTCAGACATTCCATTAAGTACCTAAAAATTAGCAAAATGTGTCTTGGCGAGAATAAGTCGTCATGTGATTTAGAATGAAATTAGCATTATTGGTCACTGGAACAAAATGTAGCTGAGTATAGTAGAATCACTCAAAAAAATAGCCAGTATTCCACCAAGAAGGTCTGGATATAATGTTCAGTATTGTCTTGTAATGGTTGCATTGCTGTTATTTTTGACCACAATTATACAGTAGATGATCATAATGGTACTAAGAAGTATATCCTCGTAGCTTCAAAATTTACTCCTGCTTTGTCATTTCAGTTGCCTTCTTTGAAAAATCTGTTATATTCAGGAATGACTCTATAATTGCTGGCAGAATTTGGATTCGTTCAGGGTCTTAGTTCCACTTGTCTACCATTAAATAACATCATGCAGTTACCAGTACTTTAATTTTACAGAGGTATTGAGCATCCCCAGCTCCTCCTAAAGTCAGCAGGACATATAACTACTTGCACTTTTGATAATTGGGTCTGGGGCCAATGTATTTCTGCGTGAGACATTCAAAAGCTAAAGTACATAAAATTAGTAGCTGTTTTTGCACATTTGATCTCTTTCTCACTTGTAAAACTCGTACTGTTGTAAGGGAATAAACTGAGGATATGGACTTCTGAGAAGAGAACTCTGAGCTCTGCTTCATGCCATTTATTTTCCTATTACTCTTGGAATATTGTTTATTTGACATGTTGTATATCTCCTTGTCTCCCCCTCCTTTTTATTTTAATTGGAACCTGGTTATTGGCTGGAAATTCCACTAGCATGACTCATCCCTACGCTGGATATGACTGTGAACAGGCATCACATTGTGGGATTTACTTCCCCCTGCCCTTTTTCTTTTTTCCCCTAAGTGCTTTAGCGTGGCACCAGCTTGTAATAATAAACTAGGAAGGAAGTTGGAGCTAATCATTTGGTTCTGAATGCACAAGCCCTGCCAAATTTCCCCACAGGCCTGAAACAGCCGCTCAAGCTGTGACACCAGCAAATTAAATCCTGGAGGTAGCTGACCAGAAGTAATGAAATGTGTATTTACCATACTGATGCTGTCAGTCCTAAGACACACTGGCTTTACAATCTAGTTAAGTGGGGCATGTTTGTCACTTCCAGTGGTGTTTAGAAAAAATACTCAGGTTTGTGCCTAGCCTTTTTCCTAAAATCACAAGCCCAGTGCTGGCTAGTAACCCTCACTTCATACAACATGAACAGGATGCCCAGAATGGTCTGTGCTAAAACACTGCCAAAATGAAATCCACATCCCACAGGAGATAAGTGACTTCATCTTATAACATGTTAATTGCCAGGCCTTTTTATTCATCCTTTAACTGCCACTTCATTCTGCAAACCACACCTTAGAGCTGAAATGAAGGGATAAAAATTCGTTCTGGAGCCAATGGATAATAAAGAACAGGTGACTCCCACAAACCATGTGTCCCGTGCACACAGCAGTTTAAAAGCCTGGGCACGTACAGGTGTGTGGAAGAGGGCCACATAATCACGGAAAAGAATAGGTACCACTCAGGGCAGGGATGCGTTATGCAGGTGGGCACAGGAGTGGGATGGATGAGCCGCACGGCTCCTAAAGCGATGTCGCTCAAAAAATGCCTGTGCGTCATGGCAGCAGTGGTTCAAAAGCACCCGGACACCAGCGCACGAGGGAGGGAGGATATCATTTCACGATCCCTGCATGCTTGGGAGATAAAGGACTCACAAAAGGTTATTTTCCCCAGTTAGGTGTTGTCATAGGTAACAATAGTATATGCCTGAGAGACTTCTATGCATTTAGCTAGCAGAGGCGTGTTATGGTAATTGTGCCAGAACTATCGAAGAAGGTTAGCGGATCATTTGCTGAATGGTACCTGCTGTGAATTCAAGAAAACATTGAGAGGGGAAAAATGAAAGTACAGTGTTTAACGTGGTTAATACAATACCTCTGGAAGAATCAAGACTAAAATCATACCCCATATGAGCCGTCTCTGAAAGCATCTAATTATATCCTGGGAATGTCTGTAACTCTGCAATTATATGCTTAATTTCCAGCTGTACTTGATTAACATCACAAATGATTTATAATACCACCAAACACAAGGAACTTGCTTCGAACTGTTTGTCGGCACATATAAATTGGTTGGCCTCTTTTGTCTGTCTCTTCATAGTGAGGTAGGCACGTTGAGTTAGTACCATGCAATCCAGCAGCAAAGCCAAGGGAAGGCTAGAGTAAGTTTAGAGATAACACCGTTGTCTTTCCTCTAGTGAAGCATTCGAACACCAGTTTATGGAAGGTCAAAACCCACTGACTTCTATGGGATTATACACACACTTCAAACTTAATATGTAGAAATCAGCTCTGTCTTTCCTTGGTTGGACTTGGAAGCATGGAAGCAAGTACACTATCATATCACAGAGAGCATGGAGCAACCATGCTTTCTGTGATGCGATAGCGCACGTGCTTCTGGAAAGCCAGTCAGTGAGTGCTTCCCTTCTCCTGTCTTCCCATGGCAGGAGAGCTGAGGTAGGAATCTTCCCACATCTTTTGAGCGCAAGAAGAACGGGGAGGAAGAAGGATAAGAGAACCTCTACTTGGTTTTGACCAGAGCTAAACATAATCCCCAGTTAAAGGTTTGAATCCGTGTGGATCCAAGTGCTGGATCAGGATTTAAGGCAAAATACAAACAACTTGAAATGTGGTATTTTGATCTACTCAAGGGTAAGCCTGTTGAATTCAGCTGAGGCTAAAGAAATACATGGAAGCTTTTGCACAATTATAGCCTTATATTGTAAACCTTTTGGAGCAATTGCTCTGCCATCCGTGAAGAATTACCCATAATTCCACAGCAAGGTATTCATCCATTGATAACATTGACGTATATCATTTTAGCAACTTAAAAGTAACTTTTTAAAAGGCTAATCAAACCAAACCTCAAATCAGCAACTGAAGTTGCGCTGCCTCTGTTTTTAATCTCAGGGTTGAAGCTGTCTAGACCATTTATCTTATTTGAGATGGACTTATTATACGTTTGTTACCTTGTTCGCATGTTGGGTCAGATGAGTGAGTTTGCTCGGGTCTGTTCTTCTCAAGCCTATAGTTTTGCCTGTAGGATGATATGACCTTGGGTACATTGTGAAATCTCAAAGCCCAACAATAAAAAGCATAAATACATGTAAAGGCAAACTGCTGTTTTTTGAAATCTTACAGTTCTTTTTTCTGGGGGGATTTTTGCCTTTTTGAATGCCAGTAGCTGGCGACACCATATGTGTGAGTTCCAAATAGGGATACTGGTTCGTGCAGCAGAAATCCAAAAAAGATTATTCTCATGGAAGAATCCTCACTAAACAAAGCCACAAGAAGACAGGAGGTAGCCAAGCTGCTAGAATTACTCTCTGAAGGAGGTGTCTAGCTCTTTGGTGCAGGAACAACTTGACTGAGTAAGTTGCAAACTAGCCATGGTTGCTCACCCTGTGCTCTAAAAATAGCTCTTAGCCTGTGAAATAGAAAGGAGAAAAAGATACCATGGAGTTGGGAACTGAAAATATCAGATACTACGGTTTTCACTGGGGCTAAAAAAATTTTAAGCAGCATCATGTCCTAATAGACAAAAAGATAACTCTTGATTAAAGCTTGAACTTTTCTGTCTCATTAATTACCATGAATCTGTTTTGAAATTCCTGTAGAGACCAAGTGGTTCTTGCTGACAGCTGGTTTGCAATTAATAAAAAGGAAAGTGTTTTCAGCTGGTAATGACTTAACATGCTCATGATTTATGAAAACAAGGTTAAATTGCTCCTTTCTCTCTACTACTAATAAAAGAAATATTGAAAATGAAGTGGTGTAGCTTAGGAAGTAAAAAATACCAAAGAAAGCCATGGACATAGTGCTGAGACCTACTTATCACCTGGTACTTGCTGGAAAGAGCATATTTGAAAAAGCTTAGTTAGTGCCAAAAATTATTATTCAGTTGCAGACTTTCAGAGTATATTGCATTGAAGAACATATGATCCTGTTTCTGCAAGATAAAAGAGTCTTGGTTTAGTCATCTCCTTTTTGGGGATTTAAATGACTTACACTTTGTGGCTTTATTGGAAATCCTCTTGCCCCTGATAGGCTTTTTAATCTCATCCTTCTTCTGCTCTGCTCCACCTTCTGTCAGGAAAGGAAGGTGGAGGTTTTGTTCCTCGGGATGGAAGGGATGGAGTAGTCAGAGCATCAGAAAGCACAGGGCAGTTTCCACTGCAGAGAGACTGGCCTGATAATCAGGTGCATGTGGACTGTGGCTGACTGTGAATTGTATTCTGAAAAAAATTGCTAGGGTTTGATGTTAACTATCTCGGAGAATGTGAAATGTAACTTTATCACAAATAGAACATGTCTACCCTATGAGTACCTTGGGAAATGGGTAAAAGTGAAATAACAGATTTTACTTCAGCAAAGTCTTTTTTCTTGTCTTGTAGAACACAGAACCTTTCCAGGTTACTGTCCGAGAAGACAATTGTATCATTGTCTCCCTGGAAGCATCTGACGTGGTGAGCTCATCCTCTGTATATGTTGTGAAGATAGCTGGAGAATCCAAGAACTACTTTTTCCAGTTTGAAGAATTCAATAGCACTTTACCTGCCCCTGTGGTTTTTAATGCCAAATACCATGGCCTATATTACATAGTAACTCTCTTGGTAGTGAACTCAAATATGGTTTCCAAGTCAGCAAGATCAATCACTGTGTTAACCAGTAAGTAACACCTTATTCTTTTTTCCTTCTGTTTCTTCTCTTTGTGTGTGGTTTTGGGTTTGGTTTTTTTTCACAGAAGTTCTTCTTGTGGAAAAGGTTGGGTGTGTTTGTTTTATGTCCCTGTGTGTAGGATGAAACCCTAGGCGAGAACAGCAGGGAATATGTGTTGAGAGGGCTTGTGAGTGAAAATTCACAAGCTCCGGGCAAGAAGAAAGGGGCAGCTGTGGGTTTCCCGTGGGTGACCTTTTCGGAACACTGCCTGGTGAGGTTTAACATACTGAAATAAGTGATGGATGAACCTCCTTTCCAGACGTTCCTCCTAAACTCTTTGAATAAGGAGTTCCAAAAACCTAGTAAAAGCCATAAAAAGTTTTGACTGACATTTCAGAGTAAGCACTCTTGTTACGTGATGTTGCGTGATATTCTGTTTTAAATGCTATAACAATGTTCTTTGCTAATAAATTGAAGCACTACTAAACCTGGAAAACAGATAGTAGCCACCATGTGATTCTACACAGCTTTTTGTGATGGAGACCATAGTTGTAGCAGAATGTCTCTTACTACCTGCAGGTGCATTGGTCCTGGGGGAGAGCTGTGATTTTGTTTACTCTGCCATTTTGTGAAGCCCCGCAGATTTCTGTGTGATTCCTGCCATATTTCTGGCTCTGCTCTTGCTCCAGAACTGTTTCCATGTGACAACCTGAAAACAATTTGTAGAATATAAAATGATTTCTTCATCTGGAAGACAGAAAAAAAATTATTTGGATGGGGCAAAACCAATCTCCAGATTTTTTTATGTTTTATTTTTGCTAAATGGCACCTTAGAATCTATGGGCGGTTTTAGTTGTCTTGCAGATGAGGAATGGTTGTGGTTTTGTGTGCTTACATTATTCTGTCAATGAGGAATGCCATCCACTGTAATAACATTCGAAGCATATTACAGTAGCCTCATATGTTACGGGGTGAGGTGCTTGAAACTTAGGAGTAACCAGATTTTGCACCATTTCTTCAGCCTCTCCTTGTGTGCTCCAGTTGTGCCCTGATGAGGACAACCCATGAAGGTTTCCATGGGAAAAATATCCTGGGGTTGGGTAATCCAAGTCTTTCATAAGGCACACATGCCAAGAGCATTTATGTGTAGCAGACAAGGGTTCACAGGCAGACCAAATTTCCTTTTCTTTGACTGCTTTAACCTTGCAGACAAAGTAATAATTCTAATCCAATTTCCTATTTTATGGTTTGTTTGGTTTCTTAAAAGAAAATAATGGAAGCCTCAGGTACCGTATACAACTGAAAAAAAAAATGCCTCACCGTGCATTTCCAGTGGGCTTTGAGCGCTGCGCTTGCAGTCATGCAGCAGGGCTCATTGCTGTCTGATTTCCAGAGCCCACGGAGGTCACTGATAGCAGGGGAAGGTGTGATCCAGGATGGCAGATGGAGCACATGCTCCTGTGCAGGGGATCTCTGAAGGAAAAAGGGAGCCAGCGTCCCTCAGCCCACGAAAGCCAGCCTTAGACTTCCCATTTCTGCCTCAGGGGTTTTCCACAAGGTGTTCCCGAAAGACCGTGAGACCGACGGCTCCAAGGGGCATAGCTCACGTCATTCTCACTCCTCCTAGGCTTGACGGTGCCCTTTCCAACAGAAAGGATCCCACCGCTTTTCACCACCTGTCTTCTGCGAGCGCGCTGGCAGCATCTCAGGGTTTCCTGCTGTGGCCTCTGCTGCTCACCCAGACCTTGGGAGGACCAGCGACTTTGGCAGTCGTCCAGCGCTGCTTGAGGAGCTCGTATAACAAGAAGGGGACAGCGAATGTCATGGGGCTTGTCTCAACAGAAAGTCAGGCTGGTTCAGGGGAAAGAAAGGGCGTTTTTGCAGGCAGCGTTGAACGATGCTGTACTGAGCGCTAAAAGCGTGCTGTTAATTCTGGGCTTTGCAAGGGGAAAGGGCTCAGGCTCCTTCCTAACGTTTTCTGTTAATGCTAGCTCTCGTGTAGCAGCTTCAGCTACTAACACAGCTCTTCTTCTGAAGCACAAGGCTGCAAGAATGAAAGTAAATTTGGGATGAAAAGACAGCGTAGCAGTCTGGGCTTTTTAAGGTGTATTTCAGTATAGTGCTTTTGGGAAGAGATTTTAAAACTCATGTAGTGACCATTGACTTCTCCTGCAAAACGGTATTAGATGATAAATGGTTTTCATTTTCTCATTTTAATTTTTCCTTTTGTTGGTATTGTCCGCCGCCTGTTTCACATTATTTTCTGACTATTAATTAACTTGATTTTTTTGGCAGACCATAATTAGGATAGATTCATATTTTTCTTCATGCCATATGCTATATCTGCCTGTTTAACATCCTCCGCAAAGACATATAACTATCTAATGTATTCCATCTATATCTTACACGTGAAAAAATTACATGTTGCAGCTAGCTTCCAGAACCATATTAATTCCTCCTCTAATTTCATTGGTATTGGGAGAGCTTTACCAGTTGCAGATTGGCCACATTCACTAGGCTGCCACAAGATAAATCAAGCAGGGTAGCCTGTGCTGCCAATGTGGTTATTCCTAAGGCTGTACTTCAATATTTCACAATAGTTTTCTGGGATCTTCTGATGCCTGCAAAGGAGTCAGTGCAGGGAGATGTAGCCTTCCAGCTTGGCCATATGCTGGAGATCTGAGTTTCACACAGTGTGTCTCCAAATTGTTCATGTCAAAACGAGAGCAAGGTCAATCAAAGAGATTGCCTACTTAGAAATTCGGTGAGAGTCACGAAAGACCTCTGTTATCCGATGGTATATCTTGATGACATTTCCTTTTTCCCATTCACATCCCTCAGCGATGTGCTGCTTCTCACCCTTTTGGCAAGAAAAAGGCATGTCTCTTCACAAGTGGAAACTTCATCCCACTTAAGTCAGGGAAGATTTTGGTTTACCCCTCAAAGATTTCTGTCCGGAAAAAAAAAGATTCCTCAAGATAAAAATAATTTTAAAAGCTAAAAAAAATATAAATTTATACATTATAAATATGCACATATAATTATACATGTGTAGCTATAAATACCTATGTGTGTGCATAAATATGTACATATAAAAATACCTTAACATTATATAAATATATATATATGCTACCATTTGAGACTTCTGTTGTTAATTTTGACCTTCTCTGCAAGACTGAACGGTTTATTTTCTGCTCGTCTCTGGAATCATTTTGGGGCTTTCTCATGTTAATCAAAACACCACAAACGATAGTTTCCTTGTTTAGGTTCTGTAGTCCAGATTGTTGTAATGCAAAGTGTGAGCTATTCGTTGCAATATTTCTTCCTGGAGCCCAAGGGTTTTGAGCACATCCCACATCCCTGCATTGCTCCCTGAGCTGGGACGTTAGAAGGACAAGATGAACAGGGCACCTTCAACTCTTAGATAAGAAACCTGTGAAATAGAATTTGAGCACAAAATAGCACTTTTCCTTCTGATTCTGTAGCAAGGCTACATTCAGCAAATTGGGCTCAGTGCTTCACTGAAGCTGAAAAGCTGAAACCCTGACCACTTATTATTGAAGATCCCTGTGACGGTTTTCACAAGAATAGGTGTGTGAGTCTCGCCATTCTGGCCAGATACCTCTGTGTGCAATTGTGTTCTGCCTATCAAGATGACCTTCCTTCCAGTTTTCAGTCTGGGCAAAGTCAGAAGTTGTTCAGGTATTTATTTCGATCCGACTTTCTTCTGCTCTTGGAGTTTTGGCTTTTCAGTGGGAGTGAAGTAACTCCAGA
Source organism: Rhinoptilus africanus (assembly GCA_013400135.1). Classification (NCBI taxonomy): domain Eukaryota; kingdom Metazoa; phylum Chordata; class Aves; order Charadriiformes; family Glareolidae; genus Rhinoptilus; species Rhinoptilus africanus. The sequence continues at coordinate 56,137 of VXBO01005760.1, read as the reverse complement.
ATTCATATAATTAGTTTGATGCTTTGCAATATTGGAAAGAAAGTCCCACCTTATTACTAATTGGTTTTATAGTAGTTTATGAGAGAAATAAAGAGCATGGATGTAAAATGAGTGACTGAAATTCTCACTCATGCTCCATTTTGCCAGCTTGAAGCCTCGTTTTCCTCTTCCCAGGGTGACTCATACCCATATAGCCCTTTTTTTCAAGTTCAATGTCAATTTTTGTTGTGAAGGAAAAAATGTTTGAACATTTGAAGGAACGGGGAGAGCAGTACATCACAAAGCTATTGTGCGCTGTAGGAAAAATGTGTCTCTGCTGGGAATTGGAGAAATGAGGATCTTGGGATCTCTGAGGGTAATTAGGAGCAGCTTTGGCCGACTTATTTTAGCTTGCGATTAGGACTTTTGAGTAGTAAATGTCTCATTGTTTCAAAAGCATATGATTCCTTACATAAATCACTGTAAAATGTATTCCCTTTAGGGAGAGTTTTGCCTCTGTGTCTTCTACAAAAAAACACTCTCCTCAAGAGACCAGCGGGCCTGCTGCCTGGGACTCTGATCTCTTCAGCTCTCAGAAAGTAATTGGCATTAGACCTAGTTAATGCTCGGTTATCATTGTGCCAGATGCTGCAGGAAGTGATTCAGCAGGTCCAATCCTTTCCTCTGGCTCGTTAATGGATCAGAGCTGTTGAAGTAGGAGCTTCAGAGGGTTTTTTTTCCCAATGAAATGTAAAACTGAAGCCCTTCGTGCTTTTCTTTCTTAGAGGATGACATGGCACATCTTTGAAAAAGCTGGTTATTCGTGGCAGCCCTAAATTTGAAATGTAACTCAGAAGAACACCTACGTCTATTAGTGCTTATCTTTCCCCAGGAAAAAAAAAAAAAATCACGTTATTCCCTTTTTAAGGTGAAAAAAACCTCCATCAGATTCAAAGAAACAAAAAGAGCTGCAACCATATAAGTATTTTTTCCTGCCATAATTTCCATTGGAAGGCTGATTTAAAATATTGGCCTAAATCTTTTCCAGAACACCTTTGTTCTTGTGACAACATCATTTTTTACTTTGTATTGTCTTTTTATTTGTCATGTTATGTGGGCATCTCGGAATTGTGGTATGTGGCATAATTGCTCAGATACTACTTTCACTTACACTCCCCTTTCGTAAGCAATTGCACATGGTATCCTCTATTGCATATTATAAAGTTGAACATTATGTTCCTAAAGTATTAAACAGCAGCTGTTTAATCTCTACAGTAGTTGCTTTTTAGCAAGAGATAAAATGATCCCTAAAGTTTATAGCATAATGGAAGCTTTACCCAGGCTATGACTTACTCCCAGTAACTATATAAATATGGAAATCGTGTCATGCTGGGGAGAAAGTTATGTAGTTCACAACTTCCTCTTCTGAACTAAGGGGATTACCCATGGGAGTTACGTCACTCCACTAATGGGGCTTCTTTTTTATAAAAGTCACAATACGAAGGTAAATCATGATTAATTTTGTCCTGAGCATGAGAAGCAAGAGAGTCGATCTCAGTCCCATTTCAACCATCCGCATGTAATACTACATCTAAGCTACCACAGTAATCAGTCATTAATTGAATCTGTAGAGTGACCTGGTCTCCAAATATTAAAACCAAGTGGATTTGGACTGGAATAAGGTACTTATTTTCAATGTTCCCTTTTTTTTTTTTTTCTTGAATGACAAACTTTAATGTGTCTGGCACAGATTGAATGCTTTAATGGAGGATTTAGCATCCAGAATTTTCCAGGACATTTGAGGAAGAGGTTAGCAGCATTTCTTCTGCTATCTTGATGTTCGTGTAATGCAAGCTACCTGTTAAATGCAAAATGCTGTAGAGTCCAGGAGAAACACAGTAGTTAAGTTTCTCATAAGTAGATACAATGGGAAAGCAGTTGCTATAGGAGCAGCAGATTCTGAGACACTATGAAAAAAGTCAAATTTAGGTCTTGATTCTGCAAGCCTGTCTACGTGCGTTTAGTATAATCTGTGTTGGGGTTTGAGCTAAAAATAAAGAGATTGTACATGAAGAAGTGCCTTAAACATGCTGTTAGAGATACACTGAAATCCCCTAAGTCCCTTCTGTAATATGACTTCAGGCGTCAATGTAGTGTAGAGCATTTACAAGGCTCTAAATTTTCTGAAGTATTATATTGCACTCTACTTCGGCTATTTCTTGAGAACCACTGTAATCTGTGAAAAGCTGGATCCTAAATACTAAAATCTGTAAAATTAAAAAGGCCAGACTCTTTATGCTCTGAGTTATAGATATAGATAGTGAAGAGTGTCATTTTGCATATTTTTTAAGTTTAATAACCCTAGGAGCAGTCAGTAAGTGAGAAACAGAACACGATTTTTATCTGCTGAGTGTCCTTTTAATTTCACAGTGTGCAAATAGCTTTTGATGTGAAGATTCGGTGCCGAAGGAAGTAAGATAATGGAAGAATCTTTAAATTGCATTATATCACTCATGCTACTCTGCTAACATCAGCCATGAGCAAGGAGAGGGTAGCAAGCGGAAGATAACAACAAGAAAGAGAGTCTGTGGTGATTACCGCTTAATTCAATTATTGGTTAATTAAATCAAAGCATCAGGAGGAAAAATCATTTGGATTAAAAATGAATATAACTTCCATCCTTTATTTGATTTGTTGTAGGAAGGAATAAATGGGGTAATTTAATCAGTGACATAAGAAAGTTTCAGTAATTCTTTCAGGAATAAGGAGACCTCAGATGTGAATGAGATAGCAGAAGAAAGCCCAGGGCACACCCGCTAACATGAAAGATGACTGCATGCAAGAGTTGTGCTATTTAGAGACTGCTATTGTCATTTAAACTACTATCGTGTGCTATGTGAGCTGTGATATGAGCCCTCTGGCCATGTGGATAGTCAGATGAACTATTTATTTCAGAATAAGCGATGGGGAAAGCCTCAGCGGAAAGAAGAGGGTAGGCTTTGTTTCCTGTGATCTGCTTTACTCCTATTTATTTCTAGGCTATCATGAATTGTCAGCAAAACTTTCACAGACCGCACCACTGAAGTGCCTGTTGGTATCTATAAGATTGGGAGTTTCTATTTGTAAGTGGTTGAGATACAAATACAGTGATGCTTACCTAAAGCTAATGAAGCATCCTTGCCATGAGAAATAGTTTAATAATCCCACAACATTGCGTTCCCATGCTCAGACAAAGTTAAAAATGACAACACCGCTTCTTCTTAAGACTCAGGGAGAGATTCTGCTTGCATCTCTGGCTTTTGCTCTTAGTTGTTTTTTACTTCTCCGTAGATCTGGAAAGAGTACTGTGATGGAAATGCTGTGCTATTAATTGGGATTTAATTTTTGCCTTCACTATAGTCTTGGTTTTCCATCTTTGATTAACCTATTTCACCTTCTGTGGGGTAATTCCACTTAAGAAACTGATACTGCACTTCCCTTTCATGTTCTCTTTCCTCTTGCTCACTGTGACTCTATGCTTTTTGAGGAAAAATATTTTACTAGTTTTTCTCCAGTATCTACCACAGCAGAACTTTGAACTCCAATGTGTCCTCTAAGGCCATGCTAATGAATAGCCTGAATTTTTCAATCTCTTCCCCAAAGTGTATGGGAACTAAATCAACATGATAAAACTTATCCTTTCTGTGCTCAGGCTTCCCCTGTGCCCTCCAGTAAACCACTTTACTTCCCCGTACCACAGTTCTTCATCTGTAAAATAATGGTTCTGCTGTATTTGGTAGAAGTTTGACGTGGATAAATGTGTTGCAGATATTGGCCCTCTCAGATGTGGTAGGAACAGGGATGCTCTAATTACCCACGATACAGAAATGAATACATATCAAAACAGAAAGTCTCAATTCAGATAGCTTCCTTTGGCCATTAAACTGGTAAGCTTCTCAGCTAATCTTAAACTTTTAGATTTATGCCAAAGTTATGAGCAATTGCAAGTGTTTTGTTGTGTTTGTCTGGGCACTTTTATGTGACTAGCAAGCATTAAAATTAAAATTTTCCTGGGGTGATGAGTGTGAGTGCTTAAATAATAACCTTATTTTTTATGGCGAATAAGGACTTTTTTCCGTTGAAGTCTAAGTGTCAGGAACATAAATTGTTTTGTGAGAGAACGCACAAATCTTGGCTTTGACAACGTCCCAAGTAGCTTTGTCCCAGACCTCTGTGCAGCCCCAGACATCACCTGGTAGATTTAAGAGTGCCTGTGCCATACCTAGATAAACCCTTTGTTCCTTTGGTGTTGTATATGTGCCAAGAACTCAGTTTGCCTATTAATGTGCTCCTTTCTTCCTTTTTTGTTTTTTATTTGTATATCCTTTAGAACCCCTTCCTGTGAGCAGTGTTTCTATCTATGATTACAAACCGTCTCCAGAAACAGGCGTGCTGTTTGAAATTCAGTACCCCGAGAAGTACAATGTTTTTACCAGGGTAAATATAAGCTATTGGGAAGGAAAAGACTACCGAACAATGCTGTACAAAGGTAGGAGGAAATTATTCCACTAAAACTTACTGCTAACTCTGCTGGAAACATTTTAAACAGTGGTCTTGGGTGTGATTTTGGCATGTATTTGTTATAGTGACTAATATTTCTGGTAATGTGTCTGTTTATATAATAATTTTTATACCATGAAGTAAGGGAAGGGTCTTTGAATTGAGCTAGTGGTTCACTTTGGATTTAAACCTGCTTCCCATCCTAGTTCTAGTGATGCTTCCTTTCTTTTGGATTTTGGAGGAAGACTGGGCGGTTGGATTTTTTTAATCGGTTCTGAAATCAGCCTGGGAAGGGATTACTAATTTCTAGTGTTTCCAAATAAACATGTACGCTAAAATACAAAATATTTTCCCTGATTTTTTTGTCTTCCCTGCTGCTGTACAAACCAAAGCAAAAGAAAAGCAAAAAGGAAAGAAACACAGAATTCAATAGGAAGGTCAGAGATGCGTTTTTCCTTTCTAGATGTGCTTGTTGAAATCCCTGGATGAAATTCTGTGTCATTTGAAATCATTTTAAAGTTCCTAGGCCCTTCCCTCTGGCGAAGGTTTCCTCTTTGGTGAATAGCTGATAGGAGAGCTCTGCGATGCCCCAGAGCTGGGAAACCCATTCAGTAGATCTGATTCCTGGTGCAGGATTTAAACCTGGTAGCTCTGTATCACCATACAGTGACACAGGGATAATAGTACTACGCTGTGTAGTACTGTGTATTACTGTAGCTTTCAATATTGTCCCTGAGCTAATAAACCCTGCTGCATATTATAAATTTCATTTTTCTTAAAATAATCAGATCAAAGGCAATCAATCTGACAGCCTAGACAGTCAGTTTAAACAATTTAAACTACCAGTCTAACCATCTAAACAATCTAACAAGAGGAAATTCTGCTTTCTTTTTTATTTGTTTAAAACTGAACTCCCTTTTTGCCCTGCGATATAGTTTAAGCACAGCATTTATCTCAAAGATGTCAATGGGACTATCCTATGGGAAGCATTCTAAGGGGTGAGAAAGGCACCTCCGTCCTTTGCAGGCCCTGAAACCCCAATGGTTTAACATTGCTGTTAAAACGCCTTTGAGCAATCCAGTAGGCGCTGGATTGAATTTTAGGCACTGAACTAAGGTTCCCAGGGTAGAAATCTGGTCACTGTAAACTCTCTCTAAAGTCAGCAGAGGGAGATACGCACCTCTAAAAGGAGGTCAGAAAAATTCTTGGAGTCTCTTTGCTTCAATACAGACCCGAGATAGAAATCACATTTTCAATGCTTTGAAGTGCCAAAATTAGGCAGATTCTCCTGGATTATAGCACAAAACATAGGTGACCCTTTTCCAGAGAACAAAAGGGATACAAGCAGTAATCTTTGTCTTTTACAGCTAATACACAATTCCAGGGGCTGCAATGCTGTAGCTGCAGCTGCTGATTAATTAAAAAAGTCAACCTTAATTAAGAGATTCACTAATCAACTTGCACGCTCCTTCCCGTAGCCCGTACATAGCCCTAAGCAACCTCAGCCCGCGCGCGTAGCGATGGTGGACGTGAGCTCAGCTCTCATTTCCGTGACTTGTGCTCAGTTGCATGGTGGATGTGGTCCTTCCAGCATCCACCCCCAGCCTCGTGCCTCAGTCAGCAAAAGACCAAGGAGGCTTTTGCGTGCGGCAGTTAAAGGTCTGCAGAAGCTGTCAGATGCTCTTTGAGATATTCAGCGTCACGTGGAACAGGTTGCCAGATTCAGTTCCCTTTCCTGTGAAAAGTAGTTCATGTGTCTTGTGCTGGGCTTTTTTTTTTTTTTTGCCTTTTTTTTTTTTTTTTTGAAGCAAAGTGGCTTTGACAGCCAGACAAAAATGTTGGCAAACTGAATTATTAGAATTTCATGTCTCAGACTGGACTGAGCGATGTTTAAACATTTGAAACGCTGCCAGTTCAGCACGTGCAGTTGCATTATCAGCAAGTGAACACCTGATGTCTTTTCCTCTTTTTTTTTCCTTTCTTCTTTTCTTTTTTAAACCTTCTGCAGATTTCTTTAAAGGTAAAACAGTTTTCAATCACTGGCTACCAGGTATATGCTACAGTAACATCACGTTTCAGTTGGTATCAGAAGCAACCTTCAACAAAAGCACTCTGGTGGAATACAGCGGGGTCCAGCATGAGCCCAAACAGCACAGAACAGGTGAAGAAAATGATTATGTACTGTTTACTCCAAGTCTGTCTGTCTCCTTTCCTTTCTGCCATGGGGAGGGGATTGATCCCTGAGGGAGGAGGATCTGTGTGGGAGCAGTCCTGGGAGCTGCTCCTGGCCAGGAGCGTGGGAGGAGGATGCTGAGGCTAATGCAGAGGGTTATGTGTACAATACAGGGCAAAGGGAAATTTGCATGACTGTTTCTGTTATAAAGGCTGCTTCTTGGAAAATAAATTCTGCTTCTTATAAGAAATCCTAGGCCTTGTGCTGGGAATTGATTTTTAAGCCACCGGAACAGCCGCGCTGAGCGTACTGTTGATCTATCTATATTGGTCTGTCTCCTTGCACAGTGAATCATAGCTGAACTGTGGGAGAAGTCCCTGATCATTGTGCAGTCTTCTATCACAGAGAAGAAGAATGTCATATTCGCCCTGCTTGGCGGCCAGTTTATGCCCTGAAGCATGAACTTTTAATTTCCGAGACAGCAATATTGCAAAGGCTGAAAATTGCATTTGTTCAGGGCACAGAACTAATTTAATTTGGTCCTGGGATGGTGCCCAAAACTTGCCTCTTAATCTGTTGGACCACAGACATTTTCCAGGGTCCAAAGTGAAATGAACCAGTGGCAAAATCAAAAGGCCAAATCTTCAGATGAGTACACTGATGTTGGTCCTTTGCCTTAGACAGAGCAAAGCCAACTGACACCAGCTGAGTTCTGTCCTGAGAATCCTAAATGCAGTTATTGAGACATTGAACCATAACAGTGCAACCAACAGGATCACATTCTTCTTTCCTGCTGCCCTCTCATCCCTCTTTCTTCGCAGGAGCTGCAACGAGATTGTAGTGTCTGGTTTTGTATTAGTGGCAGGGACAGGGGAGGTGAACAAATTAGTGTGTAGTAAGGTGCCATTTTAAAAGTTGCCAGGCAGAATTGTTTGCAGAGGCTACTTGCACTTCTTGTGTGTAAGGGCAGATGGACAAGGAATTACAGTGAGGCAGACCAAATGCTGTGTGTTCACCTCCTGACATAAGTTGAAGTATGCCAGAATTACATCTTCTTGAGACCCAAGTCTTAAGATCAAGCTTTCACAAATATTAAAATTTAAACTGATGCTTGTGAAAATGTAGCTACTAAAAGCATATGAAAAGCAGTAAAGGAACATGAAGGTCATACTTTTTAAATATGAGCTATGCCATATATTAGTTTTGCATATTTTTTTTTCCAATTCATTTCTACAGAAGTGATTCTTTCCAAGATCAAGATCTTCCTGGAAGACACAATAAAATAAATGAAAATCTACTCTTACATGAGTAGCCTTGCTGTTGTAATGGCATTGAACTCTGATTTACTGTGACTTCGCGTCTACTTTTCTTCCTGGTATTCTTGAGTCATGATTCTTCTGTGAATTTACACTCATCTTGATCCCACTAGAATCACTTCTGATATAATTACATATAAGAGAAGGGAGAATCTTAATAAGAACAAGGTATTTCGAATTATCCATGGATGCACTGTTTTTCTGCAAACAGTGTTTTTTCTGGGGAATTAACACATCATAAAGATGCACAGAACATTCCTATTAAAAGACTAACCCTTGCTTCTCTTTTAGTTCCTTACCCACCTCGAAACATTTCTGTTCAGATTGTACCAATCAACAGAAACAACTGGGAAGAGCATAGTGGAAATTTCGCGGAAGAATCCTTCATGGGACCACAAGAAATCATAAGGAAAGAAAAACATAGCCGTTTTTCTGACAACCCACCTGACATTCCAGTAGCAAACACATCTGCAGCCTGGCCGGACTACCGCTATAACAGCACTGAGTACGAAACCACGTCGCAGCCATACTGGTGGTCTAACGAAGCTGAGTCGTCAGAGGGTGAAGAGGAGTTTGTCAATGCAGTTTCCAGTGATTACGAGGCCAACGAAGTCAACACATCTGGAAAACTCAAGCCAGAGCCCCCCTCCTTTCTTCCTGTACAAATGGTGCTGACCTGGTTACCTCCAAAGCCTCCTACTGCATTTGATGGTTTCCATATCAATATTGAAAGGGAAGGTAAAACAGAGACTTACATGTTTTTCAAAGACTTTTTCTGTAAGTCCATTGGTGGGTTGTCTCCTCTACAAATTATTAATTACCTAGTACTCTGCTGCAGCGGGTTTCGTTAGATCTCGTGTGTTTCTTGAGAATTTTCTTGCACTGGATAGCATCTAGTTCAGGTTGGGCTTCTGTTGANCTGTGCCTCTCCGCTTCTGACCCTCGAATGGGACAAATAACAAAATTAGCTGACCTTGGTTGTTACAGCAATAAGTACAAACAAGAGCCTCATTGCACACCATTCCTTGGCATAATCAGGTCTTACCGCTCTGAGAGTGGACAGTTTCTGAACAATACGCTGTTAATTTCAGATTTTAGTCAGTTAGATGAGGCCCAGCTAAAAAGTAAAATTCCAAATTAGAAAATTGGTTCCATTTTACCTCAAACCAGAACAGCTTCATGGAAAGTAAGGGAGGAGGGGTAAATCGCAGCTTGCAACTCTCTTTAGTTAAACAAGATTCATACTGTTGTACATATTGCTGCCCTGTTTACACTGCAGTTATCGTAAATCCATTCTGGTATCAGAGAAAGGAGAAACACACTGATAGAAATTTGAGACAAAGAGTGTACATTATATCACGGAGCTTTGTTAGCCACTGAGCAAGGTTCTCGGGGAGACGTCAACTGGAAGGGGCATACAGAAAAGAGGGTCTACATTCAGATTAACAGTTGTCTCAGAGGACAGCTCCTAAATGTGTTCCTGAGGCCACAGGGTGGCTGAGATGGAGAATGGGGAGACTTTTCACGTGATGGAGATGCAATAAAGTAGCCATGTTGCTTAAAGTCTTTCTGTTTTAAAATCTATTTTCTCCAAATGAGTTTTATTTCCTGACAAGCAGTTTTCATAAGCCTTCGCACGCTGAGAACAAATACTTGTTTTGCAGAAGAAGAAGGAAATAGATAGAAAATTGGAAGCTCCTTTTCTTCCATGCCATGCTGTTTTTCACTTGCACAGTCATGGCAACCCCATTTTATCATCCCTGTTACTGAATGAGAATTTTTCCTGGGTTTATTGTTCCTCTACACCTATACTGCAACCTTAGTCATTAATTACTCTTGTGCTGATGGCAAGAAGGAAAACTACCCACATAAATCCAGTCCTTTTGGATACCTTTTAATCCCACATCAGAAACAGCACTAGCATTTCTGATATAAATCATTTTCTCAGTGGCTTTCAAATTTCAATTAATCCACACTTTTTTCCCCCCTGATTTAGAGAACTCCACGGAATTTTTGACAGTAAGTGAGGACACTCACAAATTTGTTGCTGAACTGAAAGAACCAGGAAAATATAAGTTGTCTGTAACAACATTTAGCTCCTCTGGCTCTTGTGAAGTTCGTGGAAGTCAATCAGCAAAAACACTTAGCTTTTACATCAGTAAGTATCTCAACGAATCTGTCTTTTTCTCCCAGACCAATATAACTTTCATGTATAGAGTTTGACCACTGTGGCAGCTATGGCATCTGCTGCAGGATCACAAGAGTCTGGTCTTCTAGAGTTCCCTGTGCCAGAGAAGGAAATATAGTGCAAATGTGTTATATCGTGCCTGGATGGGCCTTCATCGTGCCGTCTTGGTGGAGCTAAGAACTGAAAACAGGTGAGGTGTTTGATAGAGTCATAGAATCATAGAATGGTTTGGGTTGGAAGGGACGTTAAAGGTCATCTAGAGTCATTGCCTAGTGTTTGGAAGAGGCTCACTGAAACAGGTTCCCCTCTTGCATATTTCAAAGAGAGGATTTAATTGCGAGAATGAAGTCGGTGATTACAGAGATTCTTGGAAATACTTAACTTCCTTACTCCTAGAAGCTGTACGTGCAGGGTTAGGGATAAAGGGCATCTCAGGCTGAGAGTGTGGGAATTGCACAATTAAACACTGAACTCTGAAATTACGTGGTCTCTGAGAGAACACAGGGCAAATAACAGTATAATAAGTAGTTCAGCCTGCTAAATTCAGAGGAGAAAAATTAATTTATCATTTCCCCGTAGAAGCCCAGGGTTTCTTAACTGAAGATTTAGTAAAAGAAAAAGTAAACTAATATCATAACTGACAATTAGATCAGGAAGTGAGATAGGTGTTGGCGAATTCATATTATTATCCTTCTGACGGCTGTGGTCACCTTTGTACCTTTTTCCTGCAAAAGGAAATAGTTATAGCCTACAAAATGCCCGTACAATGAGAACAAGGGAATACTTGCAGTAAGACACAATTTTACATGTAGGAGGATAATGTCTCCCCCAAATCATGAATGCTGCAACAAGGCAGGGTAGCTAAGGCTGTCAGAAGTATTCATATTAAAAGGAAATGTACTCAAGTAATTAAGTCCATTACTAATAAAAATTATGTCTTTAGTAGCTCATACTATTTATAAATACGAAATATTTAGGCTTAAATTCATCATAATACTTGAGTGCATGTAACTGAATTCCACTATTGCTCCTATGTTTTTAACAACTTTATAGTTGAAAGAAACTGTACTTGGAAAACAAAGAGAAAAGAGGGAAGGGCATGTGACAGAAAGGGTCTCTGCTGTTGTAATTTCACTGTCTTCTTTAGGAATAGACAGCTTCTTTATATGGAGAACATTAAAGTATATATAAGTATACAAGTATATCAAATAAATTATGTAGCATTGCTGTTAGTACCAAATGTTAGTCCATTTTACAAGGTGTGACTAAGTTCCACTAAGCAATTTGCAATACAGTGTCCTTCGTGAAATCTACTAACTGAGAGAAAGGAGAAAACGTTAATCCAAAGTATAGGTATCCTGATTAAAAGATTAAGGATGAACTTGAATCTCATTGGGTATAAAGTACTAAGATGTTACAGGAATGTAAGGAGTATTGTCATTTTGCACGTGGCGCATGAGGATGTTTGGGGATTTGGGTTTTGCAGCCTTTTAGAACCACATGAGGATTCTTGGCAAACATCACATTCGTTCTGACGAGCGCAAGATCCTTAATATATTAGGTAGATTTTATATGTATTTCTGGTAGTATGACAAATCTGAGATGTGCACAAGTACTCTTAAGGTAGAATTGCTTTTCCATTTCTCTTTATGAGTCTAATCAAGTATGCTTTTTGTGTGAGGACTACAACTTTGGGCCGTGACATGAGGTATCTCAGTTCCCTTAAGGCTGATGCTGAAAAAATTTCTGAGTTATGAGAGCTACATATACATCCACTGGCTCCAGAGATTAATCTAATGATCTAATTCCTCTTTTTACCTGAGTAAGTGTGGGTCTGCTGTCAAATTTTGCTCACGGCTTCAGCCTTATCGTAGCATTGTCAGTGAATCATTCTGTCAAATTACTGGCTTGTATTACACAATATTTCTGTCGCACTCAGATAGCAGTCTCTGAAATGTCAAATCTTACAGGCTGATCCTACACCAAATTCTTACTCAGGCATTTGTTCTATTTTCTCAATAAACTTAAGGCACCATTAGAATTGCGTGGAGGAAATGGATGCCGAGGAGAGAGCTGTCACAAGTGTCGCTTAAAATGTGACACAATTTTCATGCAATTTGAAATTTTGACCAAGTCTAGATAAAGTTATTTTCCAAATTTTTATTTTATGTTTATTTAAGCCTGTGTTCTCCACTAAGTAGTTCAAAAAGCCTGATGGAGAATGAGATTCTTCACTGCGGTAACCGCTGTGAACTCGATTTTCACGCTCCGAGGCTGTAGTACACTTAGAGGGGAGGTTAGTGTGTGGAGAGGCGAAAAAATTTGTCTGCTTGTCTAATATTTGTCAATGCTGTGTCCGTTATTGGATGTCACCACTTTTAAACATCCCCTTGGAGCAAATCTGATATTTCTGGGTGGTTTCTGATGAGCAATAGAGAATACTGCAATCTGAGTTTTCTGACGGGGACGTTTCTCTCATCATCTCCTGCTCTGCTACAGGCGAAATAGCACCGGCCACAGGCCGTTTCCCAGGGGCTGCCATCCTCACTGCCCGAGGGCTGTGGATATGGGCAGCTGTTAGTCCAGCCTCTTTCACCAGTACTAAATAATCCCATGAAAGAATGATATTTTAACATCAGCGCCTCAAATGCATAGAGTGGCTTGCTCATTTGTGCTTTTGGGACGTGTCCCAGGCCCCACAGGTGAATGGATAGAAGAGCTCACTGAAAAGCCCCAGCACGTGACCGTGACGGTGCTGAGCTCCACCACTGCCCTGACATCCTGGACAGCATCGCAAGAGAGCGGCGGCAACGGCACCATCGTGTCTGTGGTCTCCCTGACCTGTCAGAAGCAAAAGGAGAGTCAAAGGCTTGAAAAGCACTACTGCACTCAGGTAAGCGGTGGGAACGGGAGCCTTTTCAAACGCAGGAAAAAAATTTGCTACTCACCCTGCTGCTTGGGATCGTGGAGCCCGAGGGCCCTACGGGGCTCAGAGCTGCAGAGCGTAGCAGGAGGTGTTCCCTTTGCAATCTAAAGGGACATAGGTGATGCAGGGCGGAGGGGAGGGCACAGCATTCGGGAAGGAAAGCGTGCAGTAAACCACAGTAGTGTTAAAATTGTAATTTAGTTGGAGTGACTGTGGCCAATCCTTCGTTCAAGACTGTGAGTTACATTGCACCATTTGAGACGTTTTTGTGGCTGTTGTGATTTCACCCCAGCCAGTAGCTCAGACCACGCGGCTGCTTGCTCAGTTCTCCCTCTTCTCCCCGAGAAGGGTAGGGAGAAGAGAGAGAAAAGAAGGGGAAAGCAAAGAAAAACCACTATCTCCTGGGCTGAGATAAAGACAGTTTAATAGAACAACAAGAGAAAACAAACAACAAAATAACCCCAAACCCAATAATAATAATTTTAATGGTAAAAGAATACACAAGCTAAAGTAATACATCCTAAGTCACTCTCACCACCTGGTGAATTGGTTTCCCAGCCTGTCCCAAACAGTAATTGTGGATTCCCGCCCCCCTGCCACCTCCCCTTTACAATACTGAACGTGGTGTCTCTGCTATGGAATACTCTGTTGGTCAGCTTGTTCTCTCTCTGCTCCCTCTCAGCTTCTATGGGAAGTGGAAAGAAAGTCCTTGAAAACTATAAACATCGCCTGGCAGCAACTAAAACAATATATATCCTTGACTTTCCTACCAAACCTGAAACACAGCAGCCACTGGAAAGAAAATTAACTATCCCAGATGAAACCAGGACAGGGCCAGTAGGCAAAATGGTGCCATATCATAATAACACTTAGGCATATCTTGTAAAGTTATCGTCAAACTTGCATAAATTTTTTCTTAGATATCCTACACATGAATGCAGAACCCGACTAAACTTTCTAGAAGTTTAGAGGTGATCATAAGTCAGCTTTTCTTTTCATGCATCAAAACAGATGTCGGCACTGGGAAGTAGATTCAGACCGCCTGTGATTTGGATGGACAACAGTCCTTGCCATATGGGACGTGTTTATAATGGTCAATAATCCTGAAGCCCCAAATACGACAGTTTTCTGTTACTTGAAACCCTTAGTGAGTGTAACCCCACGTGTCGGATACTGTGGCTATGATGAATCAATGGCACGTGCCTTCCAATAGAAAGAGGTTTTAGCCAGCATCCCAGTTACCTCACCAAGATGCTGATAAGGCCATTTTCTGAGCAGCGCCACAGCTTCTGTCTGGCTCCCTAAATGCGTGTGATGGAGAAGTCTGCAAAGGACTGCAGTGCTGCCCTGCTGTGCCCTCAGCTTGCTCATGGGAATGGAAGGAGACCGCTAACACTCCCAATAAATCTTCATCTCCTTCAAAGTTCTGATTAACCCTGCAAGTTAATTAATACAAGGAGTCTGCATCCTTTAAAAATGTCTTTTAAAATGCATCTTTGTCAAAATAGTTTGGGTTTTATTCCCAGACTGACCATGAACTTAAACATTTGAAAGTGTCTTTACGTGACAATTTGAAAATGGTTTTTCAGGATCAGGTGGTCATCTCCTTGAGTAATTTTCCTTTAATTTATTAAAAGTGCCGTCATTACATCAGGAAGCAAAACAATACAGCACGTGATTGTGTACCAAAGATATCAAATATATATACATATATGATTAAAGGAAATAATACAAAATTCATCTACAAAATCAAAAACAAGTACCTAAAGCTAATCCTTGAATAAACAAGTAATCTGTAAAAGTAAATGTGTTTATTGCAAGTAGGTAGAAAGGTCCAAATACAGTTATTCGTTTCTTTTTCTCATTACAAATATTCGTACCACCTCTAATCAAATTTTATCAGCTTATTATACCTGGAATTATTAATGTTGGTTTGAATTCTCCTTGACAATCTGAAAAGGGCAAAATTCAGTGCAGAGTTCTATCCATTTCTACCCTTGTGCTTGATTTAAAAGTGATTGAGCAGCTGTTAAATGTAAATTCCCTTCCTCACTAAATCTGTGCTGGCACTGATGTAGTCACTTGCATCACGATAAAACACCAGTGCAAAGGTGGCTGTGATACAGACTTTGGAAAGGTTGCAAAGAAAATATTAGTAGGAAATATCAGCCCGCAGTTCTAGAAGTGCATGAAGTCCTTTCCTCAAAGCTGCTCTGCGCGTTGGCTGTTAGCTGGCTCTTCGGGAGATAAGACTTTTCCTATTGAATCAGATCAGACGGATGCCTCCTGCTCTGACCGATACCTGGTGTGCCACAGCAGAAATTTTAATGGTGATGTTCCAAACCAAAAAGAAAAATCACAAGGTCCCTTAACCAGGTTCAGTGGTGCCGTGCAGGAGAGGTGAAAGAGTAATTCCTCTCTGATTTCACCACGCAGTCGTTTAACACTTGCATTCAGAAGACAGCTTTCCCATAACATTGCCTTCAGCTCACAGAGCTCCAGAGGAGTCAGATGGCAGAAGAAAAAACTCAGGCTTTTATTGAAAATAGGCTGTCTAAATGCTCTAAATAATATCACTTGAATATGAATAATGTAGCCTGAATATTTCAATAAACTTTGACAGTAGGAGAGAGTGGGTCTGCAATGTGACAGGTGACCTTGCACAGCAAGGCAAGTGTGGTTCTCTGAGTCAGATCATTTGTCAACTCACTCCCGACCACTTTCACAGTTTTGCCATTTGGGGCTTAATGAATGGAGTTTTAGCTGCTGATGCCAGCGTCTTCAGAATCACGCTTTTTGTAACTGGAGTAGCTCATATGCAGTCTTGATCTTCTTTTCATTAACCAAGTAAATACTTCATATCTGATGTATTCCCCTCCTGTTAGGTGAATTCAAGCAGCAGCCTCATTGAAAATCTTGTTCCCGGTGCCCAGTACCAAGTTGTGGTTTATTTACGGAAAGGACCGTTAGTTGGACCGCCTTCTGATCCTGTTACATTTTCCATTGGTAACCCCTGCATCTCCTGTTTGATATGTGTTTTGTTTTGCTTTGTTTTTAAATACGTGTAGAGAAAATACTCCTTCACTGGGAGATAAATGTTTCACATTTAAATGTTAAGTTATTGCCAAACCTAACTCGAGAGCAGTTATGGCCAGGATTCACACACACGGGGTCCTATGGAAGGAACCGTCTTCACCCTTGAACACCTGAATATGTGTTTGTCTCTAGCAGTGCTCATGGTCTATATCATTTAGGGTGGGAGTCACCTCACAGAGGTGTAGCCAGCCTGGGCTGCAGGTGCTCTGTGATGCACGGAGAGATGTGGGTAATTCCTCGATGTGGTTTGTTCCCACTGTCTCATGAAGTCCGTGGGACTGCTGTTAAGAAATTTGTTGCAAATGTGCTTTATGAAGGATGTAATGTGGCCCGGTCTGAAGGCCAGAGTGGTAAGAGTTGGGAGAGCTGGCTTATCTCCTGTGGTACTACATGACCATCACTAGCTGCAGTTGTGTACGTCTTCATTTTCTTGGGTTTAAGAGTGGATCATGATGTTCTCTGCTTTGCGATCCGAGGATAAAAAGAACCCTCTGAGACTGAGAGTCACATTTTCAAGAATGTTGTTTTATGGCCAACAGGCAGAGCTGCTGCCTCCATGCCTGCAACTCAGGATTGCGTGGGGCTCCTAAATAGTCACTTAGCATAGAATTCAGCATCTTTTAGTTGTATCATTTATTTTGTTAAGGTTACCATTTTAACAAAATGTATTAAGAAGAGAATGGGCAAAGAGAAAGAGATTCAGTGTATAGAGTTACATTTGCAGAGAAATATTTAACCTGAGTCACCCAGCTTCTCCTTTTGAAAAAATAGCTTGTCTTTTGGGAGAGCAGGTGGCTGAAAGCTAGAGATCTTCAGTATTTTCCGTTCTCCTTCCTCTCTGTAATGTAGTGAAAAAAGCGAAACAGAAAAATACCTGTTAAGAATTGAATCCTTAAATGAAAGCAAATATGTGGACTAGTGAATATGGTGAGAACTTTTTCGTTCTAGGCAGTCTCTTTATATATTTTCATAAATTGGGTCTGAATAAAAATTTGAAAAGAGGATATGGTATATTTCAGCAAAGGATAAAATAGTAAGCAAATATATATATACTTTAGTATTAAAACCTCTATCATTGGAAAATTTTTACAAATGCTTTTGATTTTATTTCTCACTGTAGTTATTTCAGAAATCTGCAAAATTCTGTTTTCACTTGAAAAAGTAAAATCATGTATTCCCAAAGCAAATAAGTTCCTTCATTTTCTCCTTTTATGTGGCCTCAGAACCATAAAAACGTTCTTCCTAAACTCAAAATGGCAACAAGTTTCTCAACAAAACATCTCATTGGTTTCTTACTATAAAGGGGATGTTTTCTTTCTATGTAGTAAAACAACAGTTGTATGAGTTTTCATTTCATAACAGGACCTTGAATTTCATATTAAAATACAGAACTGCAAAGCAATTTTCAGTGAAATTTTCAGTGGTGGTTAATGATGAACAAAACTGAAATAAGATAAAATACACTTTAAAAATTATTCAATCCTCCCCATGTTTACCCTAAGCCTCACATTCACTGGACGAGTATTAACACTTTAGAGAAAGCAAAGAAAAGATGTGGTAAATGATTTACGAAAGGAAAGGCTGTTGCGCTAACATGGGCTGAAGTAATCTGGGTGCTGGGCTTGGCTCTGACCCGGGATGCGTTAGCTGGGGCTCTGCAACCCTCGCAAATGTTAGCAAAGTACTTAATTAAGTAGCCTCGGTTAAGTCATGAAGAATAATTGCTTTCCAGACAAGTAAAGGTTGCAGAAGTTGACCCTTATGTGACATTTTTCAAATCATTTGACTTCTCTTTCTCGGTGTCATCATCTGTGAGGCAAGGATAGCAATACATGACAGCACCTTTAGGTTCCCCAGGGAAGGAGGGGTAGACATAAAAACTATTCTTTCTCATAGCCTTCATCTTGCCCAGTGTTATGACTTTTGATGCTTTTGCTTTTGAGCAGCTTGAAATGTCTCCTAAACAGGCTGATTTTCAAAGTAGAATGGAACCCTCCGTTTGTGTAAAATCAAGCCCAGAACTTTATCTCAAGCTAAGCAGCCAACACCAAGCATCCTCTAGTCATTTATGAAAAGCAGACACAACGACCTGGAAAACAAATACTGAAAATTGACATTCCACTGCTTGTGACAAGGAAGTTGTTGGGAATTAAAGTCAGGAACAAACCAGAAATAGATAGAACTTGGTTAAGGAAAGGCATTGTTTTAAAACAAAGCATAACTGGTACCACATGCATTACTAACCACAGTTTCTGGTTTATAGTGCCCACTGGAATAAAGGACCTGACGCTTTACCCTCTGGGACCTACTGCTGTGGTTTTGAGCTGGAACAGACCTTTCCTTGGGGTGTTCAGGAAATATGTTGTAGAAATGTTTTACTTCAACCCATCAACAATGACCTCTGAGTGGACAACCTACTATGAAATAGCAGCAACCGTCTCTCTAACTTCCTCCGTGGTAAAGTGACCGTTACCGAGTATTGCTTTCCCATGCCTGTGTGACCTTTCTTTTCCCAGCATTTCCCCCATGAATATGTGCATATGCCTTTAAGTTTGCAACATTTTTCCAGGCAAAGCAGAGAAAATGGCCAAGGTGCTAGAGGCATTTTCTGTTCTGAAGTATGAGAATGCCAGCTGAACCATGCTACATTTTAAGCAGAGTGATGAGTTAGGAGATGAGCCTCTTTTTTGTTGACAAATGGGCATGTTCAGCAAGTCCAGAGGCAGCTTCAGTTTGCGGGTCAGTTTGTCAGTCAAGGCTTTAAAAAATTCCATCATCTCCTCCGGGGGAGTAGTCCAAAACCTTGTCTACATAATTAATATTGATAATATGGATTTGGGGCTTGCGGGCTAGTCTTGCAGTGTGCCATCTGGAAGGCTTAGCTGCAGAGATGCTCTTGTGAAAATAGCCTTCGTGTTTCTGAAGCCACAAAGACTTACGCCAGGATTTCAACTAGGTGGAAACTGGTCTCTAGAAGAGCACACACACACATGTATATGCACACACGCATCTTTGCAAGATTGGGTACTCGGCAGAAACAGAGTGAAGTTTTCCTCTTCTTTTCCATGTATTCCTAGGGGTGAACAGGTTTTATTCAGACTTTGCCACAACACAAGACAGCAAGCAATTTTAGCTGAAATTAGTTGTTTAGAAAGTTATGAGTATGCAAAAAGGACAGCAATAACTTTCGCTGCTTGTGAGAGCCATAGTGATTTACGGTAATTGATTTGCATAATACCATTTGTGGAGTCATTTTGACTACAGCAGCTTAACTGTAATTGGGTACGTGACTGTAAATCTAGCACATAAATCTCCAGGGAAATTAAAAACAAAAATAACTTACCAAATGAGTAATTAATATCTTGTAATCATGACTCAGCACGATGAGATTAAAACCTGAGTGATCCGAGTCATCTTAGAAATAATGCCATCTTCCAGAGTTAATGTGGTCCATTAGAAAATGAGATGATACTGTCCCTTACTGCTGCAAATCTTGTTCAAGGAAGCCAAGTTGGAATTCCTTTGTCTGAATTTCAGTCTGAAATACAACAGTGCTACATCACAGCTACAGTTTGCTTTTCTTAAAAAAAAAAATTAAAGAGTAAGCCTGAATTAGAAGAAGAATGTCTCCCTGTTCTTCTCTCACGGCATTTAACATAGAGGTAGGTATTGGTGAATTGTTGTTTGGGTTCTCTAGCGGTGCATGTCCAACAAATCTCCCGATGATCTAGCGACATCTCTGAGTGCTGTATTCTGGAGCAACAGTGTCAAGCCCAGTGAGGAGGCAGGGCAATCAAAAATCAAGCTATCTGACAGCTTAGACCAGAAATCCTATCCTGAAGGGTTATCACTTGGTGAGAACTTTTGGAACTGAATTTTCTTTTTCGCTTTGCTTAGTTGCTTTGTTCGTTCTGTGCTCTGCATCTTATTTTAAAATTGTCAAAACTATGTTGTTATTGTCGACATTACACAAGGGTCATGTCAGAAGAAATCCAAGCAGTTTAAGTGTTTTGGTGTTAATTTGATACAACTTTCTCTAAAAAGCATAAAGAGAATAGTCCACAAACCCTGTGTTTGGATTGCCTTGTACTATCTGGGGAAAAGCAGACATCTGGAAACGGCAGACATCTGTAAAAATAGCAATTTCTAATTTACTGAAAATTTTCATTGTTTCTAATTTGCTTTTATTTTTAATTTTAAAAATATCGTGAGGCTTTTCATTTAAACATAAAACTAAATATTCGAATCGGTTTGTGCTGTCAGTGGACGCATTTGAATTTTAACTTAAATATTACATATGGTATTATAATATAAATATATTGCATTTTATGGCTTCATTTATATGTCATTTGTATTTATATATATATCATGTCTCATAAGTCATTTCTGTTTCATTCATATTTCATTTATAAGTGATAATAGAAAGTGAAATACACTTTGAAAATTGGAAAAAATAAGTCTTTTTGAAGTGACAATATCTGAGCCAAAAGCATTTTCTAATTTATCCTCAAACCCTATATCATCAAAACAGAAAAGGCTACATTTTCCAGTTAAATATTCTGCCTTCCTTAAATCATAATGTTTCCATGGAAGATTGCTCTGCGGGAATCACTCTCACCGCCCTGGAAATCAATGCGAGGTTTCCGTGGTGGGTGGGACCTGGGACCACCTGCCTGTTGGGAACCAGCAGACCCATCACAACCCTGTTTGCCCTCACTGCACAGAGTTTTGAATAAATTTCAAATGCCAAATTACAAAGATTTCCACTGGAGCAAGGAGTGGGAGCTCAGTAAAAGGGTCCTGTGTGTGGGCACCAGGTTTATAAATATTGCCGCGTTTTGTAAGTCACGTCTCATGCTGGTGAATTTTCTCCTGAGCTGCCGTTTGTCTTTTGTTGTTTTATAGAGAATAGCTAACCTGCTGCCTGCGTGGTATTACAATTTCCGGGTCACCATGGTGACTTGGGGGGACCCAGAGCTGAGCTGCTGTGACAGCTCCACCATCAGCTTCATCACAGGTAAGCAGCCGCCTGAAAAGCCCGTGGAAGTGCAAGCCTGACTTGGAGGTTGTGTTTCACCTGCAGATATTTGCAAGGTAGAGGGTATTTAACACCTACGCTTTGTGTTGTGATTTCGTAAGGATAGCTCGGAGGACTGTTTTAAATTAATATGTATAATTTTCCTATGCAAAGCGCAGTGTTTGATTACTCTGTTACAGTCCTTTACCAGCTGAATACAGGGCTGCAGTGAGGGCCAGCGACCCTGCTCAGTTTTTATGACAGTGCATGTTTTAGACATTGAGAAGTTAATGGGTAAAGAGTAATCTGAATTCTTAGGTTTGCTAATATTCTGAAACATTTTTCCGTATATTTGCAACGTTTCCAAATACTTTTCCCTCCTTTTTCCCCCTCCCAGTAATCCACAGGTCAGACCATGAGCGCACCTTAGCTAATGTGGAGTAGAGTTCTGCACTCTTGGGCAGACTGAGGCAGGTAGTATGTTTGGCAACGTATTACTCTTGCCCTCCAGTTCTGCCTTATCTGCTGGGTGTTTTTCACTTGTGCACGGTAAGGAGGGAAAGGTCCTCCCGTGATCAAGGCATTCCACCAGTGCTGGGTAGATTGGCCTTGGGAAACCGGTGTGGTGCTGGCAAGTCATTCGTAATTCAGATTTTTAGCTGCAATAAATTGATATAACCACACGGATTGCTCTCTTCCAGTTGGGTCCTGTTTTGTGTTTAACACACTCCATTATGTCTTGTCAGATACTTTTGGTTTGAATCTTCAATGTGTCAAACAGATTAACTGGAGTGGAAACAGCATACCAGAGCTCCCGTTAGTGCCTTGCCACATGTTACTAGCATCCAGGATGGTTAAGTCAAAGTTCCCGATTGAATCATTTTAGTTTTATGCACCACTGTTTAGTTCACCTTGCAGAAGGTGACTGAAAGCAGTAAATAATTCAGATGCACCGTGAGAGGAAATAAAGTACGACTTACTCTTGTTTTCCAGCTGTAGAACTCAAATTAAGAGGAAAATCAGCCTACAAGGTCCCAGCCACTCCCTCCAAAACAGATACTAACCTAATCTTTGGGGGTTTTTTTAGGCAAGAGGCTAAAAAGATATGCAACTGAGGAAGGAGATGAATTAGACCCATTTGTAATGATGGATTAATATAGTGCCTGTGCTTGATATAGCCACTACAGAAAAATTATCAGTGGGTTAATTCTGAGCTCCACTGAAGCCAGCAGAAACCCTCCCATCCTGAGATATCTGTTCCGAAGCTACACTGCTGACAAATTCTGGCACTTCCCCAGCGTATCAGAAACTCATAGCACCCACCAGGGCCCCATGAAGGGTCTCCAGCGATATTCATTGTCCTTTGGCATCAATCAACTTTTCTGTAGCTCTGTAAGGAAGCAATTTTCCAGCTGGTTGGTTGCTGTATGAGGGGAGAAATGTCTTTTCCAACTGATTAGGGTACCAGGTTCAGTGTTTTAGAGTGGAAATGTTCCAGTGGGGCCCTTACACTTCAATAGTGTGTTTCCAGAAACCTGCAGCAGAAATGAGGGAAATTAAGGGTGTTCTAAAATAGAAGCCATCATCAGGATCAGTCTGGATCTCTGTATGGTGAAAGTAAAGACTGTTACTGCCATTAGATGAAAAATGGATCAACTCCTTAACTAGCAGATGTAGACACAATCAGAAATGGATTAATCTCTTCGATAATGTCAGCCATTTATATTGGCAAAGCCTCTGTTCAAAAAGGTCATCTGGTCTTAAGTGAAAATATCCAGAAAATATCCAACTGGAAAGTTGTACCTATGCTTAATTCCTCTTATTATCAAAGGTTTATCCTTTGCTTCTGATTTGAATTTTTCTGGTTTTAGTATCCAGTCCGTAATTCTTGTTACAATTTTCTCTTATTGATTGAAGAGACACAAAGGTTTTTTTCCCCTTTCTATGCAGAATTTAGTTTCACTCTCTTCTCTTAATAAACTCCTTCCATTGAATTTTTCAGGTGCTTTCACTGTAAGGCATTTTCTCGATTACTTTTTTTCCTCACTCTGCCTCTCTAATTTTTACTGCCTTTACCAAAGTATGTGAAAACTGAAAGTGTAATACCAGCCTGACGAATACTCCTACAGAGGCAAAATCAGCTCCCTATTCAGTGCTCTGCTGTTTGTGCATCTAGATGATTGCATTTTCTATGGCCCCACACTGGAGATCTGTGTTGATTTACTTCTCTTCAGTGGCTTCTAACAGAATTTATCAGTTGGGAAGTGTTGCCTACATGCCCTTTTCCTAAAGACCCGACCTTGCACCTGGTACGTTGCAATACATTTTGTTTGAGCAGGTCCAGCGTAGGGGCCAGTAATTCAAATCACAGCCCTGTCCAAACCCTCCGCTCCTCTGCCATTTTGCGTGGTTCGTCGTTGACTTTCAGAGTATTGTTGAAAATGTTGAATAGCAGTGAGCCAGATCACAGCATTTTCAGGGAAGAATCCTGACAAAGAAATCTGATTTGACCAAATTGCAAGCGCTTATCGATAGATGGTCACCATTGAGTGTGAGCATTAAATACACTCCTGCCCTCTGATTGCCTTATTATTTGCAACCTCTTCAGCTTTGTCCAGGGACTGCTGTCAGGCTAACTTTTGAGCAAGTGGCATGCCAGTTTTTCACGTCTGCAGGTTTGAAATGTTTCTCCCCCGTAGGTGCTGCCTTTTCACTCTTGCGAGTTACCAGGGAACTGCAGAGTTCTTCATCACCCTCAGCCTTTTTCTTTCCAGAGAGGGAACAGATGGTTTTATGGAGCACTTGGTCCCTTTCTGCGTCACATTCTGAACAACGCTGCCTTCCCTGCGCAGGTTGCCAGGAATTAAAACAAGCAAAAAAAAAAAAAAACAAAACCGACCAAAAAGCCCTAAATTTTAAAATACTGGGATGAAGGTTTTGTAGTCTTCATGACAGTACACCATCTGTCAGTTCTTCTGTATGTAGCTGGAAAGCTAACCTCTGCACCTGGAACACAAGCTTGGGGTTTTTTTAAAACAAAAGCAGAAGGATTATCTGGGAATTTGGGACCACACCTTGCGAGAAGCTCAGAGCAAACAAACCAATTCCCTGACGAAGGATCCCACTGTCGTGTGGAGTCTACAGCAGGCTGGGGCTTTACTGAACTGCAGTACCTGGAGGTCCAAAGGATAGTACAAGAGACCAAATGATATGTAGCTCGCTCCCACAACAACTGCTCAGATGTCCCCAGGAAAACGGGGGAGATTTGGGGGATCCCAGAGACTTATCAGCAACAGCATTTGTTGTCTTGGGCTCCTGCAAGCAACAGTTGCACGCTCTTGTTTGAGCGCAGGGAGAGATCAAGGCGCTGCCAGTGTTGCTGTGGTGACTAATGAGTTTTTAATGCCACCTGCTGTAAACAGCTGGATTTAAAGCAATCATAAGCGAGGGCACTTTAGACCCTCAGCATTTCCTTATACAGCAAGAATGCTTTTAGCTTTGGAGAAGCAAAATGAGGAAGAAAGACAGACTCTTGGTGCTGGTGAGTAGCATCACGTCTGCTCCCTGTTGGTCCCGCGGATGCTTTGAGCTGTCGCTTTGGGCCAGGTCAGCAACGGGATGCAACTTCGCTACAGCCTCTCTGTGCCACTTGGCTCCCAGTGGAACGTGGTGCCAGGGGAGTCGGTCACTCAAATCCTGGCCCTTCAGTCTCATTTCATGTATCCTGGATGTTCGCTGTCAGATACCTAAAGCGAACAGCTGTGTGAACATGAGCAGGGAAAGCATGTCATCAATATTTAGGGATAGGAGGAAATTATTAGTAGTGTATAAAATTCATGCTAGTCATGACATTAAATTGTAAGGAATCCTTGTGGGGGGATGGACTGAGGACTGGGATGGATGGATGGACTGGATGGACTGGGGACTCTAGAAATTAAAAGAAGCATTACTTTATAGATTTTATACTAAATAAGGTTGCTTCCTCTCAACAGCATAAAAGGACATTTTCAAGATTAATTTGAGATAATAGCCTTACTAAACGTTTCTAAATGGGTCCAAATTGTCCGTGCATTGTATTTGCTGCCTTCCTCAGCGATTACTTCAGAAAATCTGTTCGTTAACGAATGTCTCGATGCAAAAGACACAGAAGCCTTCGTGAAAGCAGCAGTGACATCTTGTGGCCCCTCCAAACAGACCCGAGCTCCCAGTCTGTCCTGCGTCCAGGTCTCTGGTGGTGGGCAGGGTCCTCTCGCCGGGCAGACACATCTCAGCTGCCTTTGGACAAACACGCTGGACTCAATGGGGCTTGTGCAGAGGAAGATCAACCGTTCTGTGTCGTTTTCCCTATTGTCCTCCTAAAGAGCGCACAGCCAAGCACACAGATTCATACACTCCCCCGTTTTATCCAGGTTATCCCACTGATATCATTTTGAGAGGGGGTTATGATCTTTACCGATCGCTGACTTTGACTTTTAGGTCTCCACTTGGTTTTAACTTAAATCCAAACTGGAGACCTGCACCTCCGAAACAGACAATCATGGTGACCTGACCGGCTATACTCCCTCTACAGTTAATAGAGAGGTGCCACAAGGAGGAAATTCTCTTACTCCTTTAAATACCTATTTTAGGAGGTGAGGACTTGCTCTGGAGGCTGCTGTCTTTCTTCTTGGGCTGCACAGGGAGCCAAGGACTTACTGGCAACTCCAGCACAAGACAAGCCATCGAACGGGCTGAGGGGGCTGTGGTGGGGCAGCCTGAGATGTTCAGCCCCGGGTCCAGGAGCTGGGTGTGTGGAAGAAGAGGAGGGACAACAGATGCTTCACCTAACACCAAATAATGTAGCTACTGTGTGCCTGTAAACTAGACACTTGGTGGTTAGGTGGCTGTTAGCTGACTACGGTCTTCTGTGGTGGTGGGACTTTCACCCTCGGAACAAAGGTGGACCTAACTTTTTGTGCAAAAAGATGGTCTTTGGAAAACTGCAGGTTTGGAGCTTTTCCTCCTAGGAAGATGCAAACTCAGTGAAAGGGAGATATTTTTTCCTATGTTAAAGCTATTCAAAGTATTCAGTGTGACAATTCTTCTTTGTTTCTCACTCTCATTTCTTTTCGGTGCTATAACACAGTGAAGCAATACCTGATGCTTTTAACTTGACTTTGAATTCTGTTTGTAAATGTTGGCTCAAAAAATGGTTTACATCAGCCAGTAGCTTCATAACTTTTTTTTAAAACTGAAAGATTGTAAACAAAAGTATATTTTTGTTCCAAATATCCCCCAGGTTAAATGCCATTTTTAGTTTCTTTGAGCTTACACTCAGGTGCAGGTGCTTTTACTAATGTATTTCTGCTGTCCTTGTAATACTCTTTTCCTAACAATATCTTTTGGCAGAAGTTTATTATCGGGCTTGGTAATCAACTGTGTTAAAACCTGTCTGCGATACATTTGTGTTATTCTTTCAGCACCAGTGGCACCTGAGATTACCTCCATAGAATATTACAACCACCTCTTGTATGTCACCTGGACCTACGGAGCAGATGGTACTGACCTTTCTCATTCCAGGATGCTGCATTGGATGGTCATTGCAGAAGGAAAGAAAAAAATCAAGAAGAGCGTAAGTATGAGTGGGGAAGGCATCGCACATTTATCTGTATTTTTTTTGTTGAGTTGGTAACTTTGGAATACAAAGCTTAAGCAAGTTGATTGGTAGAAGCCTGTTCGTTAAAGTTATTTCACAGTGTTACCAGGCACTTAAAAAGGTTCAAGCTCTCAAAACGGCCAGTGGACAAAATGATTCCATGGTGATCCAGCACAAATGTTGATAATTTAGGTGATAATTTAAAAATAGATTATTAAAATTCTGAGCTGCAGACAATAAAACATAGAGTATTTTTGAGGGCACAGATATGGTTTCTATTTAATAATAACCAGATTATGCAGATTATGTCTCCTTCACTGGAGACATTCAAAACCCGCCTGGACGCGTTCCTGGGTGATGTGCTCTAGGTGACCCTGCTCTGGCAGGGGGGTTGGACTAGATGATCTTTCGAGGTCCCTTCCAACCCTATGATTCTATGATTCTATGCAACTAGCTATGTTTTTTAGTTCATTCTGGCCAGGTACTATCACTTCCCATTTGCTGACTTTATCAAACAAACATCCTTATAAATTATGTGGTTTTCATTTTCTGTTTAAATACAAGTTCCGCTAACCGATGGGGGGGAGGATTTCACCCAGAATGTATGCACTCCTTTGAAAACTTGCCAGATGTTAAGATGTGTTCTTGGCACATTCTCTTGAACTCTGAACATATTTAAAAATCACTTAGGAAAAGAAATCTGGGGTTTCCAAATATGGATTAAAGTCATGCTGCTGCAGGGTACTGAGATGTACGTTTAACCTGAAGCAAAAGAACTGGATTTTCAGCATAAGCGCAAATTCGTCAGCAATTTTCACTTGGATTTTTATGGACCACCCTCTCTTTCACTGGATTCCGAGTGGCTGCAAGAGTGCACCCATCTGGAGCTTGTTGCAGCATGAATCTAATTACATGATTAGTAGAACTGTTCAAAAACATGACATTTCTGAACAGCAGGAACTCCCAATATTTGGATCTTTGTTTCAAACAAGGAAGAAAACTCCAGATTTTTTTTTTTTCCTACAAATAAAATATTCTAACAATTGAATTCTAAAAAAAATTTGTGCTGTGATATCCCTTTCCTCTCTTCCTTCCAAAGGTCATGTTCTCTGTAAGTTTATTATTCTTTCATGAAAAATCTTATTTCTGTGACATTCAACTTCATTGAATATGGAAATCTTAGATTAAATAAATATATAATAAACATTGAAGATGAAATTCAATTAAAATTTATATTAAATATGTAGCTTTAGATTAAACAAAACAGGGTATATACAATAGAGTGTATCTGCAAATAAAACTTCAGAGCTTTAGGAATATCTTTTGAAATGTTTGTCTTTTTATTATTTTCAGGACAAGGGAACCCATAAAGTATTCTTTAGGAAATTCCTGCAACAGCCTGTTTATAGCTAACTTTTATGGTCCTGCTCATGTCTGTAAATATGCTTCAGGGTGTACCTGTTCTCCTAAGTTCTGTTAGTCATTTTCAGAAATGGTTTATTTTAAAAATCACGCTATATTGTAATGTCTTTATCTGATTTATTAAGATTGCTAAGACTGTTATTATGGTTTTCTTGTAGGAAATTACTAAAATAAATTTTCTTGTGGGATTATTAAAATAAGTAGGTAAGACTGTCAGGCAATGATGACTTTTTCTTTCTGCTATTTGTGTATTCCCCCAGATTCTGTAGAAGTTGGTCAGTTTTTACAGAAGTGATGAAAATAATGTGCATAGTCCTGTCTAGAACTGTCTACTCCTCTTGTAACTGAAAACTTCAGCTGAAAATTAAATGACTATGAAAACCAGCATGAGGTTCCTGAGTGCGCCCTTTGTAGATAGTCTACAAGCACTCTGGAAACTGTCTGTTGTAGTATCTGAGTTCTGTGTCCTTCTCCGTGACCTTGGAGAAATGGGGAGCTTACTCACCCTTAAAATAGCAGGAAGAAGTTATTCACAATGTTTTGAAGCTCAGTTTTGGATCATATCTGGTTTCAAGCTTGCAGCTGAGTGAAGTCAGGCCCTGAGGTCTATTGTCAGCTCAACAGGTCCCCAGGTAGGTGTTAGACTTGGCCAGCTGGATTTAATTTGCAGGTTCTTAGGATATATAAAGGCTTGCCTATACGTGTCTTGTGCACTCTTCTTAGAGGTATCTGATCTGATTTAAAGTCCTCTAACATTGCAATGGGCTCAAATAGATGGTTTGGTTAGCATTTTGCACAACTTGAAAAATCTACATGCAAGAGTGCTCTCATTGGTGTGAGGGAGATTTTCTTTCTTCCTCAATTTTTCACTGGTCATACAGAAAATATGGCCTAAGATTGTCTCCTCTCCGCATTGTGAATTTCTGCTGAGCATTACGGCTTTCCACCCTTGATGTCAGTGGGAGCTGGTCCGTGTGACAAGTCTAGAGTATGCAGAAGATATCTGCTGTGATGCACAGAACTTTCTTTGTAGTATAGTAAGTGACCAGATTAATTTTACAAGAAGGATATCTGGTTTGGGTGGTATTTAACAGTTGGTGTCTATAATTGTTGTAGATAACACGCAATGTGATGACTGCAGTGTTGAGCTTGCCGCCAGGGGACATTTACAACCTTTCAGTGACTGCTTGTACTGAAAGAGGCAGCAATACTTCCTTGCCCCAGCTTGTGAAATTGGGTAAGAAATGCTTGTTTGTAAATTATAAACTCGCTCCATCTCTCATTTGACTGTAAAAGTAACTGTGTCAGCAGATCTAGTATCTTCCTCGTTTCAGTGTCATGTCCCTGTGACCACAATTTCTTTTGCAAAGCCATAATTTTCACCTCACCTTGCTGTGAAAAGATTAGCTTCACATATGGGAATGAGACACTCTCATAAAATAATATTACTCAAGAGGAGCAAGAGTGGCAGAATCTGACTGTAAGTGGAAGCAGGAGAGTGGAAATGGCTTAATGCCTCACTGGGAGAACAGCTCTGCTCCATAGTTGCTTCCCTATGATCTCCAACACAGGCAGGTTTTAGGAGCAGGGACTCAGGCTTCACAGCTGAACTTTTCCTTACAAAGTAGAACTTTCCAAGCCAATTTCTGGGTCTGCACTCTGCCACCTGGTCTCTCCTCTCCCTCTCCCTCTCCCTCTCCCNCCCTCTCCCTCTCCTCTCCTCTGTCTTCCAACACCAAAAATGTACCCCTAAA
Organism: Rhinoptilus africanus; assembly: GCA_013400135.1. Classification (NCBI taxonomy): domain Eukaryota; kingdom Metazoa; phylum Chordata; class Aves; order Charadriiformes; family Glareolidae; genus Rhinoptilus; species Rhinoptilus africanus. The sequence goes on along the minus strand of VXBO01005760.1, from coordinate 26,092 downwards.
TACAAATCAATGGCAGTACACTTTACAAAAACAATCAGGCTCATGGCTGTGGAATGCAGCATTATTCTAAGTGAAATATGTGTAATCGACTCAAAGAAGCAATAACAAAAAAAAGAAAGACACAAGAACTTCATCCTTCATGTAGGACTTTAAAATACAACTTTCTGCCTAAAATCTTCCTTTACCTGTGAGGAAGACTGGATGCTATGCCATTACACCTCCAGAGATTTTACTTCACTTTCGCACACACATAGAATTAAGCCCTAGGTACCTAAAACTGTGAAATTTTGAAGTGTGCCTAACTGCTTTTACAGGCATTAACTCTACTGTGAAGGTGGGTAAAGAAGACTTAGTAATTTCAAACTGGCTTATCTTCTCTACACACATAATAAACCTTTCCTGAGTGACAGTGAAAGAAGTGAATTTAAAGGGCTCCATAACTTCTAATCAAATTAGAGATCTTGAAGCGATCATTTTCGTATTTCTCAACAGCTCCTACTCAAATCTCTTGAATGGTGCTGGGCAAGCATTAAAGCCGTAACAATCTGAAGTTCTTCCAGCGCTTTTCAACAAAGGAGATATTTGAAATATGTAGACAAATTCCATGCATTTTCCTCTTCCCTATGCACTACCCACTGTTTTCCCTATGCCTTTTGTCCGTACACGGAGTTGTATGATTGTAATTCTTCATTCCCAGGATTGAGCGGGTGGATGTGTGAGTGTGAGAATATCCCCCCCACTACTGTGTCCCAGATATTTTAGAGGAGTATTTCAAAATATCAGCTAGCTTTATCTTCCAGATAGGTCCACAAATGCCATGTATTATTCATGTTGTACACCCTGCAGCCTTGTTGTATCTTCCTGTTCTTAGCTTATGGACAGGCAGGCTCTTACTGAACCGCTACAGTTGTTTTGCTCTTACTCTTTCATTGACAGCAAAGAGAAGGTTGAATGTATTATTCCATTTCTATAAATCACTTCTAGACTTCTGGGTGTGGGGTTTTTGTTGGTTTGGGCTTTTTTTTTGTTTTTGTTTTTTCGTTATGCTGTTTGCACTTTTAATAGACACAAGTAAGGATATTTTACCAGCGGCTTTCCTTCTCTCTGTTTCTGAGGGAGCAATGGGAGTTGTAATTAGCAGTAGTGGGAACTGACTCTAAGTGATAGACGACTCAGCACTTGGCAGTCACTTAAGCATTCCTGCCAAATGTTCTTCCCTCCATGATGTTTGCTTCATCCTGGCAACTTTCCACTTGCAGAAAAATCAAGCCATTTGCTGGAAGCAAAAAGAGGATTTGCTTGGGATGATGCCCAAACGCAAAACTTGTATTTTAATTGAGGCCATTTTTTACCTGGAGTGAGGGATGGAATGTGTTTCTGAATCCAAGAGCAGATATATGGGTGTAATTAAAAGAGAAGGATGCTTTCCTATGTAGTTCTGGGACAACCCGTGCACTGCAATCCCTGTGATACAGAAGAAGCCACGTGAATGTGCCTCAGTCCCTACCCTGCTCTCCTCAATGCTTTCCTGAATGCCAATATAATCTTGGCAGCCGCCAACCCTAGAACACTGATCTGATTGTCTGAAGATCAGATATGTCTCCAAAACGTCTATAACCACTTGAGCAAATCCTTTGTGCCAAGTTTTTTGAGGCAGATTTTACGCATCACGTCCAGGCTCCTGTCACAGCATCTCATAGAATGAGAATAAAAAACTATTTGTGAAGGGTAAAAGTAAGAGCAAAACGTTGTTGTACGTAGTACATTGCTTGTAGTGTGTCAGGATCTCGGAATCAAGTCATTGTTTGGGCATGACAACTTTCATTACAAATCCACAGATTAGAAAATGTGAAAACTCTGGAGAACAGCTTGGCAATGTACAACCCAAACTTTATACTTTCTGAAGGCAAGCCAAAAGGCCCCAGGATTCCTGAGGCATTGAAATTTAGGGATTGCCAGTACCTGTTGTGTGCAGTCTTCAGAAGGAAAATCAGGATCAAGCCTTGATCTTTAAATAATCTTGGGGAAAAAAAGGTACATCTCATCTTGACACCATGCCTGGGTTATTTGCTCCTCTCCCTGTTCCTCAGGGTTTCCCCTCCTGTTCTCCTGTGCTTTCCATACTCCAGGTTGGTTCAGGCGGGGTTGCAGTGAGGGGTGGCTTCCACTGGAGATCACCGTGGCCTCCCAGGGGTCACTGCCAGCCCAGCCATGGGGGTCAGTGGGCAGGTCCTGGAGGGAACAGTCAAGGCCACCCCACGTGGGGCTGGGGTCGCTGGGTGCAGGCCCTTGGTCATGTTTCACATCATCCCTGATGCTGTCTCCCCCAGGAGACCCCCAGTAGCCCTCCTGTCACAGGGTTGTCTCCTCCTCAACGCGTAGGGACGCCAGTCCCTTGTATATCTTTGGCCACGGCCATTTCACCCAATACAACAACGGTGAAAATCAAAGCAATAACTTGAGTGTCCACAAAATCTGTGCCTCTGCATTCAGTGAGGAGAGAAAACTCCTGCAGCTAACTGGAACGACTGTAGACCCAATGGCCCTTAAATGTTAGCCTAGAAATATTTAAAAAAAAAAAAAAAAGAGGACACAGGCAAGGGGTTTCTTTTTAAACTGTTAATTAACTAAATACTATCTCTGCTGCAATTAAATGAACCTAAACGGCCTTCACTTCTGCTTCTTTATCGTCTCTTGGGGCAGGCCTTGTGAAGAAAAGCTTTCTCAGGACAAATGTGTTGCTAACAGGTGGACAGCCATCTTCTCCCGAAAGAGTTTCTGCTAACATAGCTCTATTAATAGAATACGCTGATCATCCTCAAGTAAGGGCTCTGCTGAAAAGGGAAGTGAAGTAATTATCCAACTGTCCAAATAGAGAACAGTTTAAATAGAGAAGAAAAACCAAGACACTTCATCATCTTCCCATTTTACAGTGGTAGTTTATCATCATGAGAGGCAGGGCTTTACATTGGCAGGCTTTATGTGAAGGAAATGAAAGATAGAAGGGCATCAGGTATTGCTTTCATTTTTGTTCAAGGCTTCCTTTTCTCAGTTGTCTGGAAACTTAAAGATAAGCTTAAAAAAAGGAGATTTTCTCTTAACCAGAGCCAGCCCCTCCAAAATCACTGTTTGCTGTCAACAAGACTCAGACCTCCGTGACTCTGCTGTGGGTGGAAGAAGGAGTGGCCGATTTCTTTGAAGTCTACTGCCAGCAGGCTGGATCCGGTCAGGAAACAAAAGTCCAGGTATGTAAGCATCTCTTCTTCGGTTTCTGCTCTTCGTCTCTGAAACTGAGACTGGGCCTCGCATCTTTCTGGTTTGTGGTGTGCTGCGTAGCATTTGTGTGTAAATCCCAATGGCAATTTATGCTCAGTACACAGGTTAGATCATTAAACCAAATGTGGTAAGGTGGTTCAGAATTAAACCTCTAAAAGCTGAACTACTAAAGCATTTCAAATACTAAAATATTTCATTATCTTGCAATATTAAAACTGGCTTCTGTCTTATTGATGAGATTATAATTAGCTGGACAGAAACTATGTGCATCCAACAAGGTGTCAGTCTTCGGCTAGTCATGAAAATGGCTCCATGCAAAACCTAAAAGACCACAAAACTAAGAGAATGTCAATGGGCAGGAAGGGAAAAATGGTCAGGTATCTTGATAAGGAATGGTGAAAAATAGACATATTTAGATGCCATGAGATCTTTTATGCATCATTTTATTATTTCTGGCTTACTTTATTCCTGGTTTTGAGAACTCTTAGCTGTAGTTTAGTAGGACCTTCACTGCTATTCAGAGAGCACCTTTATGCTGCATGTGTGGCTGCTTCTCATGGATTTTGTCTCTTGGGGGATTTCCTTTGAGACCCACCTCCTCAGCCTCACAAATGAACTTCCTTTTCTCTCTGTCCAGTTAAGTACCCGTGCTCAGAGGCCACCTGAATACCTGAGTGTTTATATTGGTGATGTTATTCAGTGAAGAACAGAGCAGTAGTGGTTTTAATTCCTTGACATTCAATGCTGTGCAACATATGCAGCTTACTCGGAGGTTTCGCTGATGGTATAGTCAATCACTGTGATTACATGCCATGAAACACCATTCTCTCATGTAGACTGTCACACATAATGGGAAATCATTCAGAAAAAAAACCCCACAACCCACTCATATCACTGATTATCCAAAAAGACATATACACTCTTTAATCCTATGGCAGACCAGTCTGAATTATTTAATATTCTTTTTAAATTGAGAAAGGCACTGACTAAAGGAAAAAAAAATGTTTAAATGCACTTTAATCTTTCAGATAGTTTAGACTCCACATCTAGATTCCTGATTTTTCACAGTGAATAGTTAAAAATTGTGAAATCGTTACCCACTTAACAGAGATTCAAAATAATGATGTGCTCAGGCAAGGAAGGTACCACAGGAACTGCAGCTTTAATGCAGAGCAGATCTGTTTGAAGAACATTAGGAAAAGACTGCTCCATTTGGCAGGATCTTCAGTGGGTGTCTCATTTGTTGACATGAACATCTGGCACTGGGAAATGCACAGAGATTGTCAGCTCATTTCTCATTAGATCCATCACTCTCTTTTCTGTCTCTATGAAAAAGGGAAGAGGTCCTTTTTGAACTGTAAAAAGAGATACTTTCCCATTAAACTGGTGAAAATTCTTTACTCATGATTTTCCATGCTAATTACATTAATATTTTAGTCCCTTTCCTCCATTTTTAAATCAGCAAAATGAAAAGCAACAGCTTTCCGTGTTTGAACATCTTGGGTTTTGCTTGACTAATTCAAATTTCCCAGATGGCAAAACGGAAAACATCCAACCAAGTCTAGTTGCCAAACTGAGGCACCCCTCCTTTCAGCTCAGAGCATAAATGTCCCCTTCCTTACACTCACGTACATGTGATTTCATCTATGTAACGTACCTCACACTTGCACTGCAAGAGGAACACTTGCTACTCTAGAAGGAGCCCATGAATGGCAATAGGCCACTGCAAACATCCAGTGCTCAAGACTTGTGACACGATCTTGCACTCCTCATCCGGAGTGAGTTCATTCATAAAACATCTCCTTGTTTCTTTTCTAAACCACTGGATCAGCATCCCTACTTTCGCACCAGCAACCCACCCTTGGTTGTGCTGGAGAATACAGAAAAGCTCCCGAGGAACTTAAGGAGCGTATATCTTTAGGTCAATGCATGTGTTGTATTTGTTTTCTTTTGCCATATCAATATTTATGAAACATAAAAGTGTTTATCAGGGAAACAGTCATTAAGACATTGCATAAAGATATTAAGTGAAGAGTTTCTGCTACCTAGAAAAACTGAGGTGTGAGGTATCTGATTATGGTTATTACCCAAAGGCTTTGCTCTAGCTTTGTTTTTCACCTTGGCCATGTGAAAGGCTGTCGTGGTTTTGGACAAATCGGCCAATGGCTGGTGACAGCGGCTCCCCCTCAGCCTCTCGTGCACGGAGAGGAGGAGGAGAGATAAAGAGAGAATTATGAGTTTAGAAGAAACTAAATTACTTTAATGAGATATTATTAATAAGATAAAAAGGAAAATAATGAAACAGATGCAGTATATACAAAACCGTATTAAGCTCCCAGATGATGTCACCGGCAGGCACTGGGGAAGTCCCAGACTGGACTCAGAGACGGGTGGGAACTGGGTTCCAGAGTTGGAGTCAGGAGCACATGGGTCGGGATCAAAGGGAGATGAACAGGCATTCTGCTCGGATGTCAGCCACTGAAGGAAGAGAGCTGACCCTTTGATCCCTCAGCTTTTATACTGAGCATGGGGCAGAAGGGATGGAATACCCCTGTTGGACAGTTTTGGGTCACCCATCCTGTCCGCTCCTCCCCGCAGGTGGGACCCCTTTACGCCCCTCCCATTCCAACCCTCTAACGGGGCAAATAACAAAATTAGCTGACCTTGGTTGTTACAGCCATAAGTATAAGCAAGAGCCTCTGTGCATACCATTCCTTGGCACAAACACAACATGCTGTTAATTTCAAAGAGTTAGAAGAGGCCGAGCTAAGAAATAAAATTACTGAACAGAAAGTTGGTTCTGTTTTACCTCAAACCAGGACAAAGGCTCACAGCTCTTCATGTCCAGAGGAACTGCCTTAGAGGCAGAGGTGACATGCGTTCGTGGTAAGCTGTGGGCCACACTTTGAATTAAAATATTTTTCCTCCTAACTGTATGGCTTACTAACCAGAGCTCATGAGCTCTGCCCACCTTTGGGGGTGCCCGGGCGGTCACAGCACTTTTCCCCACCAAGCATGTGCCTGACCAGCCCGCGGTGAGGCACCCTCCTGCCCTCCCCAAGGGGTCCTGGGGCTCTCTTGCATGCTCTGGGCTGTTCCTGCTGCTGTTTTCACCCCTGTTCCTCTCCCCTCTTCTCCCAGACTGCCAGGATACCTGCCTATTTCCAAGGGCAAACCCTGGTTGCCTTCCCTAGATTTCGAAGTGCTGGTTTCTTTCACCAGATATGACTTTACCTGGTCCAACGCACGGGTGGAGAAGGCAGCACCAATTTGTGCTCTTGCATTTACAGGAGGACAGATTTCTGTGTATTTTTCCCCATGTCTGCAGGAACCTGTCACTGTCTCTTCACACGTAGTGACCATTTCCAGCCTAACCCCTGCCACGTCCTACAACTGCAGTGTGACCACCTTCAGCCACAATAGCCCCAGCATCCCCACTTTCATTGCGGTTTCCACCATGGGTAAGCAGCACTTCCCTGCTTTCTTCTTCCTCCTCCAGCTATAACATCTGTTTCTCCTTGCCTTCTAAGCTGCTTTCAGTAATACTGGCCCTAGGGGTTGTTTATATCATGGAAAGGCTTACAAACGTGGATGGGGTGGGGAAGCAGCATTAAAAAGTTCTTAGAAAAATCCCAGCTTGGAGGGGTTTGACTTGGAAAAGTATAAACTGGAGGCTCAGTTCTCTCCTGTTTTAGAAATCAGGGGCCTAATTTCTGGTGTCACCAGGGTACTCCTTGATGACATTTATGGAGAAAAATGTCTCTTCAGCCTATCCCAAACAAGAGGAAAATTATATTTATTATTATATTTATGACTTCCCAGGCATGTTGTGAAGCCTGGCTCTGTATTGACTCTAAATAAAGAATGTTAGTGCTGAACTGAGCAGAGCACTGGCCTTCCCTTTAAAATCTCCTCTTCAGAACAATCAGTTCTGCTTAGTTAGGGAGTTGTGTAGCTTCAGTCACTGGTCCTACACATCATACACCACTCCATGCTGGAGTTCAGTGCCTGATGCTTAGCTTAAAATTCTCCATGATTTTTAATCTGAAAGATGCTTCTCTAGACAACTGTGAATGTGAAGTTATTCTGAGCAAGTAAAGCAGAGAAGGTTTCTTGTATAATGAGCAGAACAGGGTATCTGGTCTCATGGTAGTACAGTCAATAAGCATGTAATATTGAACAAAAATAAATCAAGGTTTTGTTATTGAGAGTTGATTCCAGCTCTTATTTAAAACAGAGTATTTTGTTAAGATTTATTTGCCAAAATAATTCAGTCGATTTCCACCATGTATATTACAGAGCATTAGCCTGTTATTTTGCTTTTGGGTCAGAAAAGGTATTGATTATTGTTGAAGAATAACTTCAGAGTTGAAATGGCTTTGGAGACGTAGATGATGATGAATATCTGTATTTTACGTTTGCTTCACCCTTTTCTCTTGTGTTATGAATGTCAGTTAAAAAGGAAAAAACAATAAATCAGAACATAGCAAAGTTTAACAAAATGCCAGAGTGAAGTAATTTCCCCGCAGAAATTTTGTAAGAACAATAACTAGTCAAAACCTCCCTTTATCTCTAGTGGTAGATTTTTCTCTCTGTAATACTTCAGGCTGAATGAGGTCAGTTCAGAAAAAATAGCGCTATCAACATTGAGGGCAAAAAAAAAAAATCCCCAAACTGTCAGTGCTTCTGAATTCAATAACCAAAAGTCCTTGTTTGTATGTACAGTGACCGAGATGAATCCCAATGTAGTGGTAATCTCCGTGTTAGCCATCCTAAGTATCCTTCTGATTGGACTGCTGCTGGTGACTCTTGTCGTACTGAGGAGAAAACACCTACAAATGGCCAGGTAAGTCCAGATTTATGCTAATTCCAAAAATTTCAGACAACGGCAAACACATCATGACAATAGTTGCAACTGAGGATGCTTGTGTGCACCAGTTATGCTGGAGATGCTTGCAAATAAGAGGCTGTCAGAATGGTTGTCTTGATGCTGTCTAGGAATATCATGTCTTCTCCCTCTATCTACTTTCATTCTTGACCTGAGTTATAAGCCTCAGCCTTCGTCTCATTTTGAGCTGGGCAAGACTGGGTCCATAAGAAGTGTGATCCCTTATTACAAAAGGGTTGTGTCAGGAACCTAAAGGATAATTAAGATCTGAAGCAACTGGGCATGAGCAGGACATCAAGATGGTCTGCAAATCTTTCATATAGTTTGGAGCAGGAGATTTTCCATATCAGCTGATAAGATGATTTGTCCATCAGGTCCAGGATGCTGCATTTCAGAGGCCATGTAAAGCCTGAGCCCTGGCAGCCAAATCCCCAGGTCGAAGGAGGATGTACCCAGGGCCCTGAGATTCTCTCTCCTAGTGCAATTCTGCCTCCAAATCTTACTCTTCCACTTGTCCACATTCTGCGTCTTATCTGGGCTTCCTTCCTATGGGAACTGCAGCATGGAAAAGAGCATATGGGCTCATCTAGATCTTGCCTTTCTACCCAGTCAAGATGCAGCCAAATATACACTGAGACCCACGGATTCAGAAGGGAGCTCACATCCCGCTGTTCACGTATAACATTAATGATCTCCATTTGTTCTATCATAGAGATGAAGGGAAAAATTATCTTGCAGGACTAAATGTTTTTTTACAGAACCTGCAGTTCCTTCAGCTATCTGCACCAATCATTTGTTCCTGAATAGTGAAATTCAGGTTTCTTTTCCTGGTAGTGTTACCTGTATCAGTTCGCTTTAATGTGAGTTATGTTGCAGCCTGAGTGAACTACGGACGTTTCTCCAAACCCTCTACATGTGGTTCACCTCCTGGTTTTGGAAGGGTCCTGGAGTCTTCATCCTNATTTTTATATATTATATATTTACTCTTCTGTGTCAAGAAAGGAAATGCTTTCATGTAAAAAAAAATTATGTGAAGAATCTCACGCTTGGCTGCCTCGCAGACACTGCAGTTTACGCATCCTGTCTTGGCTACGTATTCCACGCAACAGACATATTTTGCAGGCTATCTCTTTCAGTGAACATTATGTGTTTTCTTCCTTTTATGTGTAACTGGTTCTGTGAAAATCACAGCTAAATTAATTCTGGTTCCTATTTAATTACTCTGCAGGCAACCCAAAGCTTTTTCTTTTTACCCTTCATCACTGCTTCTAGCCACAGAAAATAAAAACCCCAGGAGGAAATTAACAAAATAAATCCAGTGAGAAGCTGCAAGCAATCATTTGCTTAAATCAAGGAATCAAAAATAGTCAAGTCAATTTACCCTTTATAGCTGAAAATAATGGACTTGCGATTCACTGGAATGTTATTCAGGAAATTCAGGGTTTCTTTCAAAATTATTTTATGAACTCAAAATTACCATGCTTCTGTCAAGTAGAGGCGATTATACATCTTCTTTTTAGAGTTGGGACAGTGGATATTTACCATAGAAATATTAATTATTTAGCATGTGTACCAAGGCCAGCAACTAGTGCTAGTGCCAGACTATAGAAAGCCGAAATCTGAACCGAAAATGAGGTCTTTATTAGCAATTTCTCACTTTTTTCACTCTTTTTAAGCACTATTAGGAAACCTGAAGTCAGATGATGTTGAACATTTGGTGGTTTTGGAGGACTATGTTAGGGGATTTCAGTTACATATATCACACATTATCTCTGACGTAGTTACAGATGTGAATGTTCAGCACTTCTCCACAACTCTGAGAGTCCTCACTTAAATCAACCTCACTGCAAGCATTGCAAATCCCAAAATGATAACTTTGTACCCAATGCTCTTCCTGAAACAGGGAGTGCGGGGCTGGAACTTTCGTCAATTTTGCATCTTTGGAGAGAGATGGAAAGCTTCCTTATAACTGGTAAGTGTTTGAAGTAAAGCTTTTAATTATGTCTTTCCCCATCTCAGCATTTTGGCAAATATGATCTTTAAATCTTAAGTGCTTATTTTTTATGTCATCACTGTCCCTGTTTAAGACAAAATGACTATACCTGTTTTTTCAGCATTTTACTTTTTGAATGATGACTCAAGACTGTGTATTCTGTCACCTACTATTTTTAGTAGGGAATGAAGTATATAAATATCAAATAACTTGCATAGATGTGTTTTCGGAGGATATTTTTTTTTTCCTTAGAGATATATTTTCTAAAATTACACAAGTATAGAAACTTGGTCTGTAAATCCATTAGCACTTCCTTAGAGATATATTTACATCAAGGAGTAAGCTTGCATGTAGATAACCAATTAGCAACTGTCTTCACACAGTACCATTAATTAATTTTTCATTGCAAGACAAGGACAAGCCAACTCAAATATTTATGGTGACTTAATGTTCAGTGCTGTTGAAATGAGTAGAAAAAAAACCCCATATTCTTGCCTATCTAGAAAAACACCTACAAGGATAGCAGGCACTGACTATGGACTCCAAGCCATCGCTGACACCCTCAGCAAAAGAGAAGTATTTGAACAAAGTCTGTGGGATTAGCTTTTCCAGAGGCAAAGAGCCTCTGAGACCTACCTGACTGCCACCACTGTGGTCATTTTCATTCCTGTTTTGAGAATCAAATGGGTACTAATGACCGACCCAAGGTTTACTGTTTTGTTACTGTTTTTACTGTTTTTGATTAGCAATCTCTGCAAAAAAAAAAATCATGTCTTTCAAGGCAAGTCCAAAACCAGATATTTAAAAGCATGCTGTCAGCCCCCTAAAGCCCCATTCCAGTATGCGAGAAGAAGAAAATACGACCCTTAGTTTTACACCTGTGGTCAGCTTTGTTGACAGCCAAGGAGTTGGAAAGAGGAGCAGGGATCTGCTTCCATGATCTCATAGGACGCAGCCTGCCAGCAAGGATGGGATTAAATGGATTGACATTGCACCACAACGAGCCTTTTGCTAATAAGCACGCAAACTGAACTAACAAGCCCAGCAAATCTTGTCAATACTTCACTGTGCTGCTAATTAACTGGATATTAAACAAGCTTCACTTGCTTGGTTTAGCTTTAATAGCAGCCAGCTGTACGCCGTACAAACTAATCTCGCTTCCAGCTTCTCTTACTTCAACTATATTAATGGCAAAGGCAGCAGAAGATCAAACACTTGTGTTAATTAAATATCCAAGCTTGAATCAAATGATTAAAGTAGCAACAGATGTTATTAAAACCACAAAAGGCTTTTTTTATAGGAAGGGGAAATAATTAATAGGTTTGGATGTGAAAGTGAAGGTTCTTGTTGCTTGATGTAGTATAGGTGTGTGTATGGGTGTGTGTATATATATGTGTATATATGCATATATGTATGCATGCATAAATTATGTTATAAAAATATAATCGGGAAAAAATATTCCTGCTTACTATGTCCACAAATTTTTGATAACTTAAGGCCGTGTGCCCTAATCTTATAGTCCTGACTTCTGTGAGAGTTAGTAAAGGTATCTCGTGTTGTGTGCCTTTGTTGTCTAATGTCAAGACCAGATTCACTGTCCATCCAGGCTACTAAGTGGAAAATATAGCACTAAAGACAGGGAGAAGGATTAAGAAACTCATTTTTCTTGGGCTCTTTCCAAGGATGTAGTAAGGGAGCTACAGGCATATCCACTGATTCCTAAAGCTCAGCTCAGCACTTTTCATGATTTGAGCAATCTCTGCATCTTTTTCTTTTAATTAAACAAAATTGTTCAGTACACCTGAGCAGTAGGTGAAAGGCTATATAATTCCAGGAAAACAATATTGCATTTATTAGGCAATTATGTATTTTTCATATGTTGAATGAAATCAATTGTTTTAGATATCGGAGTTCCTAATCTGTGAACAATATAAGTAGGCCTGCAAGCAGGTTAGCCTGTAATTTGATAAAGTGTGGAAAAATCTCATGATGATTTGATGATGACAGAAGACCCAGGTTTGAATAATTCCTTCTGCCTCTGTAGGCGAGAGGAAGTAAAAACCTCACTTGGAGTAGCCCAATGGAAAGAGGAGTATTCTGGCAACGTCATCATTTCTCTCTTCTAAGGCTAATGAAAACCTCTCTGTGGCACCAGAGATCTGCTTACAGTAAACCATAAGTAATGCTCAGTCCACTCCCATAGAAACCCTAACAACAGAGAAGCCCTAAGGCTCTGATGCTGCAACCACTACTGCACATGATTAACTAGAAAGGGCTGTCGCTTCTGCCTGACCCACACAATCCCTACTGCCGTCAGGGAAGCTGCCCTGCAGAAACTGGGCTGCCCCTTTTCTCTTCAGCAGCAAAACTCGTTAAAGCGTGACTTGGAGTTTTCACTACATGGGCAAAAGTTTTCCATCACCGGTGGAAGATTAAGATAAGAGATGATCACATTTGACCTGACTTGCTTATCAAGGAAAACACAGTACCTACCAACTTCATAAGAGCCAAGAGGACCGAAAAAGGAAATTTCACTTCGTAGTTCCTCTTTAGAACAGCTGTAGAAGGATGGTATTGCTTTTAGGACAGCAGATTTTCTGATGGGGAAAAATCATGCTGAGAGTGTATTTAGCAAAAAATCCTGCTACTGAGGCAATTTTTGTTTAAGTTTCAAGAGTTTTTCACACTTTCAAGGTGTCTGTAGCCCACTCCACCGATAGGTAGAACAGGCCTGAGTGGGTTTTCTGGATTAATGCATAGCAGAATCTGGTAAACAGGTTGCAAATACAGAAGTTTAGAATGACTTTGTACTCAGATTTCTTTTAGCCACAATGAAACCTGCTGTGAATAGCTATTCATAGAAACCACAGTTAGGAGAAGTTCAAATAATGTTTTGCTGAAAACCAAGGGGNACAGGCATATCCACTGATTCCTAAGGAAAGCTCAGCTCAGCACTTTTCAGGATTTGAGCAATCTCTGTATCTTTTAATTAAATNCCAAGAGGACCGAAAAAGGAAATTTCACTTCGTAGTTCCTCTTTAGAACAGCTGTAGAAGGATGGTATTGCTTTTAGGACAGCAGATTTTCTGATGGGGAAAAATCATGCTGAGAGTGTATTTAGCAAAAAATCCTGCTACTGAGGCAATTTTTGTTTAAGTTTCAAGAGTTTTTCACACTTTCAAGGTGTCTGTAGCCCACTCCACCGATAGGTAGAACAGGCCTGAGTGGGTTTTCTGGATTAATGCATAGCAGAATCTGGTAAACAGGTTGCAAATACAGAAGTTTAGAATGACTTTGTACTCAGATTTCTTTTAGCCACAATGAAACCTGCTGTGAATAGCTTTTCATAGAAACCACAGTTAGGAGAAGTTCAAATAATGTTTTGCTGAAAACCAAGGGGAGAATTTAGAGCACTTCAAAATGAGACTCTGCAAAATGTTGTATAGATGTTTTCAGAAGTTTGTCTAAATAGAAGGTATTAAGAGATATTGTAATGATCTGAATTCATCTCTTATACAGATATTCTGATATCCACAGGATCACTAATAGCAGCAAATGTGGGAGATTATCATAGTTCTCCTCAGTACAAACAAACCATATCTGTCCTGAAATATCTCAAAACGTCAGAAAATAGACTTAGCACCACCTATGTAATGGCCATAAACCTGTGGATGAAATTTTCAAACACATTTTAATCTCTGAAAATCTGCCAGTTTATGAATTAACATTGATTTAGAATAGCAGGCCTGAATCAATACCGTAAAACACATTTATTTTGATCGTACAAAATTTTATGTTGGATAGCTGAAAATCCTGCATAGGGTGTCAGGAGTAAAAGTTCTGTGGATGCTAATAATATTCTTACGAAGTAAGTAAGAGGAAGCCTTTATGGGTTTAACTGACTTTTAAAATAGAATTTGCTGATCTCCTGATTTCTGTTTGTCTTACTAACTCTCCTCACTTTTTCATCTTTATGTATGTTATTTATTAATGCTCACAGGCGTAGAAGTGTATTTGCTTTCCTAACTCTGCTACCCTCATGCCTTTGGACTGATTATCTTTTGGCATTTTATATTAATCCTTGGTAAGTGATTTACTTATTTTTCCATATGCAATGTGTAAACAATGTCAATTTCTAATACGTGAAAAATGTGTGATACTTTTGTTTTCAAATGGGTCAAAGCTTTTGAAGATATAATTTTCTTGTACCAGAACATGGATTGGAGAGGATGTGGGTATCAAAGTATTTGCTACCCTGCTTCATCTAGTTTGTCTGTTTATGCTCCAACCCATTTTGGTATTTAAAAGCTAATCTTATGGTGGTCATCATAGTTCATCTCATTGCTCTCTTTGCAATTTTTGCCACCTCATTATAAGTCCTGGCTTCTTCTGTCATAGTTATTCATCTGTTCATTGCCTGGCATTGCTGCCTGCTGCTGCTGCTGCTTTTCTGTTACTAAAATTGTTTAATTGTGCCCCACCTGTTTGGCGTGTGATGTCAAATACCTTAGTGTAAAGATGTGGTGGTGATGCTCTCCTGACATCAAAGTTTTGCTTTTGGAAACATCAGTTCACTGAGAATTGATACAAACTAGCAGTCACAAAGTGTAAAAATTGGGTCACTGTGTGTGCATCTCTGTGTGTATGTGTGTATATTTAATAGTTTAGTCTGTAAATAATTTATAAAGACTTAGTAAATGACTTGTTAAGGTTTTTTTGAAAATACCTAATCAGCATAGCCACAAGGTCCATTTAGAACCAGAACTGTTTTAAAAACCATCTAACAAATAATTATAATTGATCTAAAAATGTTAAATTTATATAAGAGAAACAATTTCTTGATGGTCTTGAGTCCAAGGTGTAGTGATTTACAAAACTGTGGTACTGAAGTTAAGATATACTTTTGACCAGACGCTTTCCCTGGTGTTACGATACAGCACCAAAACCCTGGCAGGTAGTCACTGACATCTTCAGCATCAGGATTTCTGAAACTAGTTTTCCTTGTGTCACGTTGGGTCTGTAGAAAAACCCATCTAAATTTTCAGTGGGCCCAGAAATGAGTGGGTTTATGTGACTAAAGAAAGATCTGTTTCTTCTCCCGTGAAAATAAAAGCATGTTCTTCTCATACATCCAACTGAAGAGCAGATGGAAGTCTTCCACATTTCTCCAAGGCTAGTATTATATTGACTTGTACCTTGTCTGATGTAAACCCAAGTAACTGTTGGAGCTGCACAGTGATGGAGGATCAGGCAAGCAGTTAATTTTTGTGGAGGCCACACTGATATCTCTTAACTCTCTAATGGTCAAGAAAGCCCAAGGTGGCCACTGTCAATGGCTCTGCTGCAAAAAGACTCATCATCTTCTTTTGCCCCTTGGCCTCTTTTTGTTTAAAATGCTTTAATATGCATTAACGCACTTTTCCAGATGCGTATCTTTCTTCAGAGGCTTCCTCTTCAATGAAGCTGCCTAGTTTAATCTAGATGGACCAAGTTTAAAGGAGCTGAAGTTGAATGAGATGAGATCAATCCCTCTTTTTGTATTTTGTAGGGTAAATGGAAGAACAGATGAAACACCCGCTAGTGTTTCAAATGTCTTTGTTTTGCACGCAAGTTGGGTTAAAACATTCATGAACATTTAGGAAACAATTGCAGTGCTAAGAAACAAAGGCCTCTTGAGACTATCAAAGCACAAGAAATTGTTAGTGAGAAATGGATGTCAATCATTTGTTTTATTGCCTCTTGAAGTGGTCCTTGGAGAAGCGTTCTTAGAAGCATTGCCATTATAAACAGCCCTTAGATATTTTTTTCTTTTGAAATGAATTCCAATGTGCCCAACATTAAAAGGTTTACCACAGTCACAGGGGATAGAAATGTGCTGAATAATTTAGCTAAATTAATTTTAAGATTTCTTTGGAAAAAAAATCTTTGAAGGCGTAGAATATATGCTACTAGGGTAGGTGTATAGAACACATGAATGTACTGATGCTATTCAGATAGTATTGGTATAGAAAGCATGGTAAGCTGAAGAGGTTTATAATATTTGCAAAGTAAAGCTTTGCAAAGTAAATCTCCACATTAGTGGAAAGCTGGTATTGCTATAGCTCTTGTTAACTCTGCAGGCAAAGCTCCACATCTAAATGGAAATATACCTTGACAAGATAACAAAATTACTACAGCCTGTGGCTGCCCTGAAACCTAAACATTTTGTAAAATTTAATTTTGGAAATTAATTATTTGCTTTTTAAATTTCACTTCTAAACTTAACTTCTTATCTTAAACGTCTTACTGTTAAGTTTAGAAGTGAAAAATAAAACAATCCACTTTGAAATATTTCATTCTGTATTTGTACATTGTTTTGAAATTTAAAATCTTCACCTTTTATTTACTGATTGACATTATGACCCAAGGTGTCTAGAAATCATTTTATTGCCATCATGAAATTAAAAATAGTATCATTATAATGTGATTAATGAACAAATATTGTTTAATGCCAGGGAAAAACAAATATGACACTACTAAAATATCTTCTGTGTAAGCAAGAAACTCTTTGTGCTCCATGGCTGGTTTAATAGAGAGGATCAGTGTTTTTAAACCTCTAGCCAAACTATTCCAGGGTGCTCGTGTTGTGCTTTTATTTTGATTGATTGCTTAGTTTTTCTGTGGCAAGAAGATGAACACAGACACCCCTCCAAAAAAACCCCACATGGTGTTATTTAGTGTACTGTAGTTCTTAAGTCCATTTATTATGGGTGATATTGCTCAACGCAATCATAAGCTTGCTCTCAACTGTCGCTAGTGAATTATATCACTTATAAATCATGTGAAGACAATGTATTACATGAGTGGCATAATTATCTCTGAAAGTCAATTAAAATTATCTAAGGTTTAAGCTTGAGTCCCGCTGGAGTCGGTAGGATATTTGCCATTGTCTTCATTGATCCTCATAAGCAGGTTATGAAATGAGTGAAAAATAGCGTTCAAGCCCTTTTTCCTTCACCCTGGCTTTTTTTTTTTTTTTTTGCAAATGGCCGTCTTCTCCCTTCGCCCCACAGATGCTTCGCGTTCCCAGTTGCTTTGTAGTGTTGGCATTCAGTTTCCCAGCCCGCTGGAGCTGGATTGAAGCAGCCTGGGGACAACTGTGGTGCCCCGTCCCCTTCAGCAGCACGGCCCCCTGCCAACATCAGCCAGGCTCACGCCCCGGGGACTCAGCCCCAGCCCACCTGAAGCCAACGGCGCTGTTGGGTCAGGATTTGTAGAGGGCCCCTTGCTCGTATTGGGCACAGGTTTTCCCTTGCACAGGCAGGTGGTTCTCAGAGCCACAGGATGGAAAACGCATCCATTGGTGTCAACGGAAATTCTGCTTTCAGCTTAAAAAAGTCCAAGATATTACCACCAATCTCATCCTGAGTATGATGGTGACTAGAAAATATGCGTTCTAAAATCAGTACTAAATTTGAATAAAGGCTATACAGTAGTTTAATGAATTAAAACCATTTTTTTTTTTTACAGGAGTAAAAATGGATTAAAAAAGAGAAAGCTGACCAAGTATGTAACTTCTTTGATATTTAAAGAAATTTCAAAAATCTATCACCTTAGACTAAACATGCGTTATGGAGGACATGGTATAGTGATATTGCAGTTACAGATACAGAAAACTTCTTGGTAAACACATCCTGAGAGAGATGTCTGAAGGCAGAAAACAAACAATAATTGGACAAAAGCAACTCGTCTCAACAGCTCCTTACTGATAGAAAATGAGTCATTGGGGAAAGGATCAATTATCCAACTTAGTGATTCCAACAGAGCTTATCCTTAGTTAAAAGGACAAATGGTGTGAAACTGGGATGCATTTGTTTCTAGAGTTATTCCCCTCTTGACGTGAGGCTCTCATTACGGTTGTTGCTAGAACATTGGATCATTAATACTAACGGGTAAACAGGAGTAATTAAGTGGTGATAAGACAGGTTCCTTTGGGCGTATTGCCTCAAAGCAAATGAAAAGATTACTGTGTACATGCTTCAGTAGCTTGTAAATTAGAGCATGATAATTAGGTGAGGGAAGCTGTTTACCTGTGTTTTGTTATTCAGAGCATTAGCCTAATTATTTCTCTGTTATGTTCAGAGGCTGTGCCTGTACTAACAGATAGACCCTCGCCTGGTGAAAAAGTGTGTAGAATGATGGGAGTCCCTAAATCAAGGCTAATTTATATCTACTGAAGATCTGCATGGTTTTTTATGCTTATATGCCATTTTTTCCGGCCACTCTCTGTCTGAGAGGGGAATTTGACCTCTAATGACAAATATGTGTCATTCTCGAAGCCAGCAGAGAAAGCAGTCATGGCAGTAGCATCCAAAATGCTGGTTTAAGGATTTTTTTTTTTTTTTGCGGGGGCCTTTAAAGAATCACAAGCTAAACGTGAAATCCATTTTTCTGCATGAGCAAAGCTCGGATGAGTTTCAGAAGTGTCTCTGCCAGGTGTGAAAATGTCTGAAAGCAACATTTTACATGGCACAAGAGGCAATTCAAATGAAGCTGCAGCTGCCCTGGTGCCAGAAGCGTGCTGGTGGGACGGTGCTGGTTCACCACTTACCACAGTGCCGCCTGCGCCTTGAGGATATACCACCTGCAAAAGCGGTTCGGGGGCCAGGGAAGCATAGGAAGGGTGCATGGGCCATTCCCCTCACCTCAGACCAGTGGTTTCCCTCGGGGAGGACAACCCCAACCCCCCCAAACCAGGGTGCTTTGTGTCACCAGCACCAGTAGCTGCAGCCCTGAGCTCACCCAGTGGGACCAGCACCCTTCTCTCAGCCTCCCTTTCTGGTGCCCTTACGGTGTGATGTGAGGAATGAGGAATAAGCCCACGATTTGGTGGCCCTGAACCACAAGATTTTTTTTTTTCCCTCACGATTGTTGCTTTCTAGCATGAACAGTTGCAAATACATATTCATGACTTGATAGTATTCTGGGGGAAAATAGAAATAAAATGTACTAAAAAAGTTGGCGTTTTTTCCTAATTTTTGTGTGTTTTTCTTTTAAAGCCCTGTCCAGTTGGATGATTTCGATGGATACATCAAGGATATGGCCAAAGATTCAGATTATAAATTTTCTCTGCAATTCGAGGTAAGTCTGTGGGGACTCTGTCCTCTCCTAACTGCCATGCCTAGATCAGTTTTTTCCAGCTGTTAGTGTGGGGTGTTCCTGTGCTCTGTGTTGTTTAATGTGCATTGTTGCTAGGAGGGTCAGCTTCACTTCCAGTTCTGCAGAATTTAAAAGGAGACCTTGGTGTCATTAAAGACTGCATTTAGGCAGCCGATTTTGAGTGCCTCATCACATTCAGTTCAAGATAACTGCCAGAAAAACACACTTCCTTTAAGTTTAGGACACGCTGGCAGCCTGAATTGAATTCAGGATTTTAATGTCTTTATTTTATTTATTTAATGCCCATAATCTGAGGGGAAACATTGGAATGAGAAGGTAATATCAAAAATCTCTTTAAGAGCAAGGAGGTCTCTCTAAGGCCAGTTCACATAGAATCACAGAATGGTTCAGGTTGGAAGGGACCTTAAATATCACCTAGTTCCACCCCCCTGCCCTGGGCAGGGACACCTCCCACCAGACCAGGCTGCTCAAAGCCCCATCCAGCCTGGCCTTGAACACTTCCAGGGATGGGGCATCCATAACCTCCCTGGGCAACCTGTTCCAGTGCCTCACCACCCTCACAGTAAAGAATTTCTTCCTAATACCTAATGTAAATCTACTCTCTTCCAGTTTGAAACTATTGCCCCATCTCCTGTCATTACACTCCCTGATAAAGAGTCCCTCCCCATCTCTCTTGCAGGCCCCCCTCAGGTACTGGTAGCCCACTATAAGGTCTCCCTGGATCCTTCTCTTCTCCAGGCTGAACAACCCCAGCTCTCTCAGCCTGTCCTCGTAGCAGGGGGGCTCCAGCCCCCTGATCATCTTCATGGCCCTCCCCTGGACCCACTCCAACAGGTCCATGTCCTTCTTCTGCTGAGGGCTCCAGCGCTGAAGGCAGCACTGCAGGTGGGGTCTCACCAGAGCAGAACAGAGGGGCAGAATCACCTCCCTCGACCTGCAGTTCTCTTAATTACCCAGAATTTAAAGTCAGTTTAGTAGTGTAACACTAAAAATCTCCTATCCTAGAGCTAGCTCCAAAGATTTAAACATGGAAATGGAGTAGGGAGGCTTGTCAGGGTGTTACCACTATTCTGAGTGGCTGACACGTTCCCTTCCTGCCAGTGAAAAGACCTCTAAGGCATCATATATTGGATTTAGCTGCTGAAGGTAATGACTAGGTCTTCCCTGCATTCCCTAGAATCAAGATCAAAAGCCACTTGATGACTTGAAGAAGCTCTCTAAGTGACGTGGATGACAACCACAGAAATAACTTATCAACCCCCTGGTTTGACACTATTTTAGCTAATGAAGTGAGGGTAGAGAGGAGCAGTCTGCAGTCTTGGATGGCAGCAGTGGGTTGGCAGCGTCAGCAGGAGAGACCACATCATTGCTTTCTAGCTGTTGGGAACCAAACTCAGCGGCATCAGATAAGGAAAGTCAGCATAATCCTGTTGTCAGTTTATAAAGTGATTTATGAACACTTTCAGTCAATTACCTGCCACAAGTAATCACTTCACAAAGAATTATTTTTTGAGCGTTTGTGAGTTTGACCTTGGCATTTTTCTTTCTGTTACCTCAGGAGCTAAAACTGATTGGGCTTGACATCCCCCACTTTGCTGCTGATCTCCCCATGAATCGCTGTAAAAATCGCTACACAAATATCCTGCCGTGTAAGTACAATACATACAGGCTCCCGCTAAAGTCCCTCGAGAGGGAAAGAGGAGTTTCAATAAAAGAATTGGAGAATCAGGGCAGATTTTCTGACTGATAAAAGCCTTTTTTAAAACCTGCCCGTAGAGAGAACCAGGCAATAGATGTTTTCTTGTTAGCTTTGAAGAGACGTAGCTTTCTGGGGATGTTTATCAAGACTTGGAGTTTGGAGGTGAGAAACACAAGGCCATTTCTAGTACTGATTAGTGTCACTGTATTTTTGTTACAATTTTAATCAAACCTAAGGGACCCCAGAGGGACAGCAATTGGAGGGTGTATTTTGCAAAACAGTAATGATGGTGCATCCATGTCATGTTTACTGAAGCAAGCATCCCTCTCTGTTCGTAACTATGAGCATTCTCTGTTTTTTTAATATATTTTTTTCATTTTTTGTAGGATTCATTTTAATTTTGACTAGCTGGAGAGAAGTACTGTGTTTGAGAGCCGAATGGTTTTTTTTGTTTCCTCTTACAGATGATTTTAGTCGTGTCCGGTTAGTTTCGATGAATGAAGAAGAAGGATCAGACTACATTAATGCCAACTACATTCCTGTGAGTACAGAGGCTCGGTCAGTGTAAAAAACAGTGTCCTGCAGAGCAGTCAAAGCGTGTCACCTGCAGATAGCACAATATCTCCTGGAACCTCAGTCACTTCTCAGCATCTTCTTTAGCTTTCAGTATCCTGCAGGGAACAGAGCTCTTCACCAGTCACCAAAAAAATATTTAAAAAAATGAAAAGATGGTGGGGGTTAAGATTTTTGGCAAGTTTTGCCCCAGCAGCACTGGATGAGCTGTGAGTCTTTGTGAAACCCAGAGGAGACTGGGTAAAGAAATGTTAGGTGTCCCAATGGCTTTGTAAGACAGCTAGGAGAGACGTGAACTTTTAAATGAGAAACTCTTCCAGGTTTCTACAGCACATGGAAAAAGAATTAAGCCAGACACTCCGCGACTGATCAAATACGCACAGCCCAGATGGTGCCTGGAGGGAGCTTCTGCTTTCTGCCTCCTCTCTGGTGCTCCCAGTGTTTCTCCCGCTGCCTGGCATGGAGCAGCCACTTACCAGGGAGTAGCACCCAGAGTTTTAGGATAATTAAAGCATACACAGAGCTGTAGTCAAACAGTTGGACACTGAGGGCGGGCTAAAAATCTCATCAGCTCTTTCCGTTCTCGCCTGAGCACTTAGGCTTATCGCTGCCACTGCCACAAAGGTTTGCCCATCTGTTGTCCCCCCCTTGCTGTGGCTCGGTGTCTGCTGTGTTAGGGAGAGCAACGTCCACGGGGTCACTCCGCATGGAGAGGAGGCAGGACACCACAGCATCCATTTAGAAAAAGACCTTTCACTCAGGGACGGCAGGCAAATGAGCGTTTCTGCACCCTTGCCGTGAAGAGAAGGCAGAGCTGGCCCTGGCTGTGCTGGTGGTAGCTGAGTCACCATTATGGAAGAGGCAGGAGCCCTCGGATGAGTCAGTGAAACCACTTCTTTGTCACTGTGGCATCGCCCATGTGTGTGCTGCTGAGCACGCTGCCCGTACTTAGTTTCTACACGCCAAGAGCAGGAACCTGAATGCTCAAGCTGCGAGTGCCTGAGCTCGCAGTGAATCAAGAAAGAAAAATGTTCCAACATTCAAAAGCATCGTTCACAACCAGGGAAGCTTCTGTGACATGGGATTATGAATAATAGGATTTTATGTAGCGGTCATTTTGGGGTTGCTCAGTTCTACTTTTTATAGTTTACCTCGCTTTAGTTCTGCTTGTAGCCTAATGCTGACCATAGAGACTGGGACAGACATGTCATCTTAGTGCTTGGCTTTTCCTGATGATTGCTTCTCCACTGCGTGACTCCCTGTAAACACAGATACCAGTGGTGATCGAGGTCTCTGTGATAACAGAGATTTGTCGCCTAGGTCAGCCATAGCCCATGCAGAGAAACAGACAGCAAATTCTGTGTAGTGCAAAAACTCAGAATGAGCTGACTTCTAGAGATGTCTGGAGGGAAGGCATTTGTGGAAAGTGCCACCAAATCACGAATTTTTTTACAATCCGCATAGTGGGGTGGCACAGAAATTGCCCAATTTACATGGGATCATGCTGTGTGTTGGATGTATCTTTTGCTCGTATTAGGAATATCAAATAACTTTTCAAATGTGGTTTTGATGATACGGTCTCAGCAAATACTGTTAGAGCGGATGCCAAAATGGCCATTCTGTGGATCTTTTATTAGAGGTTTTATAATGGCGTTTTGGAGAGAGGAAGGAGACTTTCCAACTAAAAGCATGCTGACAGAGATAGCAGGCGCAATATATGGGTATAAAGCATCTGAGCTTCAATAAAACATAGCAATGACAATCTGTTACGGGTGTTGACTCAGCATGTTCTCTATTCTTTTAAGCAGAATTCTAATTAATATATTACTAACTTAAGTCCCTATACATAAACACATGCACATTATTCTGCTCATTGCTACCTTCCATTTACATCAGTGACTGAAAATCACCGCAGGCACTGCTTGGGGTGAGCAGACTAAGCGTCTATAATTGTTTTTATGTCTGTGACTAAATAAACCCTTAGATTATGAAATCTGGAAGAAACAGGAACTTTGATTTAAGATTCTCATTACTTGTTTTTTTAATGTTGCTTTTGCTGTTCTCAGGGCAAAAGATTTGTATAATAACAAATTCATCTTCTGTCTTCGATTCTGGATTGCTTATACTTTGGGAGCATCAAAAGCTGGTGAAAGTTGTAATCTCAAAATAAATGCAAAAAGGCATGAAGTAGTTTCTTTATATTAGAAATCACTTTTAAAAGTATGAAATGAACTTGAGCAAGCTAAAAAATACATATGCCAGAGAAAAATATGTGTTCTAAAGCATTAATATGTTGGTAAACAGCACTGTCTCTTTGTTTCTTAGGGTTATAATTCACCCCAGGAATACATTGCAACCCAAGGACCACTGCCAGAAACTAGGAATGATTTTTGGAAGATGGTTCTTCAACAAAAATCTCAAATTATTGTTATGCTCACCCAGTGTAATGAAAAAAGAAGGGTATGTGACAAAATCTTTCACACAGTAAAAAAGAAACTACTCTGAAAACGTGGTTGTTTTCTGGTGGGTGAATTTGTTTGCATTGTGTTCTGATTATGGGGATACATCGTAACCAGAATTGGAATGGCACTTCCTTCACTTACGGCATGCATTTCGGGATGGTTAAGGGGCTGGAGCATCTTTCACATGAGGAGAGTCTGAAGGAGCCTGGGACTCTTCAGTCTGGAGAAGAGAAGGCCCAGGGGTATCTTGTCACCGTGTATAAATACCCGATGGGAGGGAATGGAGACAAGGGACCCCTCAGTGGTGCCCAGTGACAGGACAAGAGGCAATGGGCACTCATTAAAACACATTGAATTCCATCTGAACATCAGGAAACACTTTTTTACTGCGAGGGTGACTGAGCACTGGCACAGGTTGCCCAGTGGGGTTGTGGAGTCTCCATCCTTGGAGATATTCAAAAGCCGTCTGGGCATGCTCCTGAGCAGGCTGCTCCGGGTGGCCCTGCTTGAGCAGGAGGGGTTGGAAAAGATGACCTCCAGAGGTCCCTTCCAACCTCAACCATTCTGTGATTCTGTGCTTCTAAGTTTAAATAATAATAAAATACGAGTATTATGCTTACCGTTTTCCTTGACGTTATAATAAAAATATTTGGAATATATATATTTTTTTAAAATGTATGTATTCTTGTTCCCCATGTTTTGTTCCTTTTAGACCTATTCCATTATGAAAAATAACAATCTCAAAAAACACTGTGTATTTCCATTCTTTGCTATCCTAATGCTACCCTTCAGAAAACTAGTGTGTAGCTTATATCCATAGTTACACAAGTAGGAACAATCAGGTGGAAAGTCATTACAGAATATGTTACCTCTTATTGCAGAATCAAGTAAATAGTGCAGTATACATTTCTAAAACTGAGGTTCAGAATAGTTTGATTGTGTTTTTTTTTATATATGCCTATATATCTATTGATATAAATACAATATGTATGTATTTATTTCCCTTTCAGGTGAAATGTGATCATTACTGGCCTTTTACAGAAGATCCTGTGGCATATGGGGACATCACAGTGGAGATGCTGTCGGAGGAAGAGCACACAGACTGGGTTTATAGGAATTTCCGAATTAGCTATGTAAGTGAAACATTTTGCACAGCCCTGCTAAAAGGGGGGAAGTAATTTTGGTCCAGCCTTTTCTTTAACTTTTGTCCATTTCTGGCATTCAGCAGAAAACGGCCGAGTGAGAGACTGGTGGCCTTACCCTCACTCCATGCAGCCAAATGGCTAAATCACAAAACTTTCCCCTAAAATTGTTGTCTCTGTGAATTTCTCAGCAAGTGCAAGACTGAAACAAAAGTAGTACCAGAGCTGTGCTACCAATAATTAGTGACAACAAATATGTAAACTTCTTCTATTCTTTACCTGAGGCATATCTTCTATAAGCTATTCTAAACTTGAAAATACCAATGTAGAAATTGAAAATATTTTTCAAAAAGGCAATTCTGCAATATTCATATATTCCTATACAGTACTGAAACACATGTGAGAGCATGCACATTCCAAATTAAAGCTATTCAGATTTTCAAGTATTTTTTTTCCAGCTTTGTTTTTTTTTGCACTAGCACGTTGCAGTCACCAGCTCATGAAGGAGAAGTTAGAGATATGGAGGGCACATGAAAAAAACTGGGCACCAGTACGTTAACATTATCCCAGGACCTTAGTCCTACCCAGCCACGCCTCACTGCATTACAAAGTGCACACAGGATGCAGGATAGGAGTTAAAACGCACAAAACACGATGTCTTGTGCTGTTGGCATCCATGGAAAATAATCACAGAATGGTAAGGGTTGGAAGGGACTTTTGGAGATCAGCTGGTCCAACCCCTCCGCCACAGCAGGTTCATCTAGAGCAGGCTGGACACAAGCGCATCCAGGCAGGTTTTGAATGTGTCCAGAGACTGAGACTCCAAAACCTCTCTGGGGAGCCTGTGCCAGGGCTCTGTCACCCACAGAGTAAAGGCGTTTTTCCTCATGTTGAGACAGA
>VXBO01005759.1:275388-333562 GCA_013400135.1 Rhinoptilus africanus | reverse complement strand
AATTGAAATAAAAAGCTCCCATCAGGCTAACTAGTTTAACTGACCATTACAGCAATTTGGTGTATGAAAGCACGACATATACTTAGTACACTACATTTTAGTGTACAGTTCCAAAGACGTGTTAATCCGATCCTGTAGCAGATAAAGCTTACATCATATTAGCGTGGTGGATAAATGGAATCTATAAATGATAAAAGCCTTTATGAAGATAATGTTTCTCTTAGAGTTACCATGCTTTGAGACTACAGCAGGAGGATTACAATTTAGCTTTACAACACGATGTGCCAACATAAAGGATATTTATTGCATTATAACAGATATCCATGAATTTCTGTAGCCTGTTTTCTTGGGGCGAGAGTCAAGTTACTCAGAGGCAGTATCTCCTCCAAACGATCCAGTTATTAAATGTGGTGACAAAAAAGTGTTATGTATTTGAATACGGTCTTTTTGCTTCATCTGAAGCAGGTAACACAGTTTCTCTGCCTCAGTTACAGATTGCCCTAATGTGTTTAATAATGCTTATATTGCTTAATGGAGAGAGTGCTGCATGGTTGCATTGATGAGAGTTTCTACATTCTTCAGAGTCCTGGGATAGGTGGATTTTCTCTGAACATCTTACCTTGCTTATATATATATGTCTCAGGTTTTTATAATATTTACATTTGATACTTAATGATTGTTAATGAGGTTCTGTTGGGTTTAAATTACAGCAGAATTTCACTTTATCACAAGCAAGCAGAATAAGCATATACACTATCTGTAAGCTTCCTGATCATTTGAATCATTCATTCATTAATAAATAATACATTTTACATAATAAATAATGTATGTCATCAATCAGTTTGGATAAAGTACACCATTAAATACTGTCCAATATTTTTATTCTTTCAGTTTGTCTGATCACAGACCTGTTATAGAGCTTCCCCACTGTGAAAATTCAGAAATTATTATCAGGCTTTATGAGATGCCATACTTTCCGATGGGATTTTGGTCCAGGCTGATCAACAGGTTGCTTGAAATATCACCTTACATGCTGTCAGGAAGAGGTACAAATCTTTATCTTCAAAAGCAATAGTGAGCATGTTTGCTTTGAATGACAACATCTGCATTTTAAAGCTCTAATCCCCAATATTGTTTTGCTTTAGCTCATTTCTGGCCACTTCAGAAATGTGAAAAAAAAAACCCAGTGGTCATTTTTGTAACTTAAAAATATCCAGATAGTGTCTGATCTTTACAGTGCTGTGCAAAATAAATTGAAGGTTATATGCAGCCTATTTCTCTCTTTCACATGCTAGAGAGAGAGGAAATGCTTAAACGTATGCAATATCGCCATTCTCCTCTACAAGGAATACAGGAAAAAGGATATGCCTTCCACACAGAAAAACAAACTGCTTTTCTTGAGATTCATTGATTCTCACTTTATGAAAGCCTAAAACCTTTGCTTTTATCAGAAGGCAGGCGGGGGGGATGGGGAGGATGCATCTTTAATTTTTTCCCATTAACTTTGTGCTTTGACATGAGGTCTATCTGCTGAACTCTGCAATTTCGTTCATCTCTGGTTTTTTAATGTGTGATTTATGACTGCTGGTGACAAGTAAAGTATGAAAAATATGCATTGCCAAATCTACAAACGTGATTTATAACTGCCTGGTCTCCAGTCATTTGATTTCCTCCTGAGCACAGGCTTCCAGTCGCATCTTAATATTTCACATATGTGTGATAGAGGGAGAACTTAAATCCCTGACTTTTTTTCATATGTTGCATAAGATATTCCGTATTTGAACCTGAAGGTACCTAAGCATTTCTGTAATCCGTGCATGCATCACCTGCTGTATGACTTACCATTTTAGCATTAAATATTTACTTTGTGGATATGTCTTATAGAACCTGAACATTAGTTGATGTACATTCAGCTTTTGTAGGGCTATTCTGTCTGCAAAGTTTTAGCCTTTATTTTATTTTTTTATTTGGGTAGGCATAAACCTACAATCATAATGAAATATTTTAAGTACCATGAATTATTCTTCATATTTTAAAATACAACATTCATATTGGAGATCAGATTTTTAATCTAGTTTTGTATTTTCTAGAGCGAGCTCTTCGTCCTAATAGAATGTATTGGAGACAAGGCATCTACTTGAATTGGTCTCCTGAAGCTTATTGTCTAGTGGAATCAGCAGTATTTGACAACAACCCAGACAGTTTTTTGAAAATTACGGCACCTTCTTGCAGAAAAGGTTAATTATTCCTGAGCCTGATTTTTGCTCCAGTTTGATTGCAGCTTGGCATTTTGGTTTGTTATGCTCTTGCCTTTGGAATGTAGAGTTTAGCTTTGTAATTATAAGTATGGCAGATTGAGGCTGTAATTTCCCTCTTTTGGTTTCTTAAAGGGTGCATCCTTTTGGGGCAAGTTGTGGATCACATAGATTCTCTTATGGAAGAATGGTTTCCAGGTTTGCTGGATATAGATGTATGTGGTGAAGGGGAAACACTGTTGAAGAAATGGGCTCTGTACAGCTTTCAGGATGGTGAAGAACACCAAAAAATACTACTTGATGACTTACTTAAAAAAGCTGAAGAAGGTATATGTTTATGCCATTTGAGGTTGTTAGAGGTATACCTGCATGTAGATAAATATAATACGACATCTCCTTTATAACATTTGGGTACTTTGTATTATTTAAATATGTTTTATTTCTGTAAGAAATAATTACAGTATGAGTCAATAGCAACTTGTTCTTTCTTCTTATGTAAGAGCTGTTGGTTTAAGTATAGAATATGGGACAGATTGCAGCTATTCTTTGTAGTAACATATAAATGGCAATAATGGAAAGAATTGTTTTGTCATGGTAGCGATAATGTAACTTCATTCATGGAACTGAATCCGGCACGTAGTAAAACTGATGCTAAATCTTTTGATTGGACCACATACAACAGTAATTTAAAAGGCAATATTCATTATAACATTCTACATACTAAGAGAATTCTTTCTTTGTATAGACAGAAAAATAACCTCTTGGTTGGTTTGGTGTTGTTACATAGCAACATTTGCTATCACATTTGATTGGTACCTATACAGAACCTTGAAAATACTTAAATGTGTAAGATACATTAAATTGAATGGCAAACTTAATTAGTGTTCTGTTCCATATGTGTATGTTTGTATGTTTATGTCTGTGTGTGCTGATGTATATATATAAACATAAACACACACACATATGAATTGAATGTGGTACATTGATCATATGGACTCACAGAGATCTGTGTACCTTCCAGTGCCTTTGAATGGTGACTATCCTTTTTTTTTTTTTTTTTTTTAAATTATTGTCTCATTTTTTTTTTTCTTAGGTGACCTTTTGGTAAATCCAGAACAACCAAGACATACCATTCCAATAGCTCAGATTGCTCCTGATCTGATACTGGCTGATTTGCCTAGAAATATTATGTTGAACAATGATGAGCTGGAATTTGATGAAGCTCCTGAATTTCTCTTAGGTAAGCGTTATTTGGTAGGGTTTTTTTACAGAGTTTATGTAAACAAATATGTTGAAGTCAGTTGTACAACATAAATTAAACATTTTAGAGATTTCTTTTCTGTGGAAATGTATTTTTTAAGATATTCTGAATTTCGGGTTGAGTTTTGATTTTCCATTAATTTGTGTGCTAGGACACTCGTTTTTATGTGTTTATGTTGATGATCATGAATCTTAAGACAGTAGATGATCCACACATTTTAAAATTGGACCCTATCAGCTATTTTTTGGAGAAATGGTTGATATCCCTTTGTTTTTAATATTCTTTTCAATTTTATCTTTGAAAAGGTGATGGTGGGTTTGGATCTGTGTACCGTGCATCCTATGGTGGAGAAGAGGTTGCCGTAAAGATTTTCAATAAACATACTTCCCTCAGGCTCCTAAGACAAGTAAGAAATATTGCGCTTTTTTCTGTAGTTCCGCTTTTGGAATACCAACCCTAGTGAAGACCTTCAAAAAGGTCTTGCACTTAAAAAAGTGCAAGACTTTGAACTTTACTCCAAGACATTTCTCAGTTTTCTTCAGAGCTACAGAGGTTCTGCTATTTCCAGTATTTCATCTGATTTTACAATTTACAGGAGCTTGCAGTGCTTTGTCACCTCCATCACCCCAGTTTAGTGTCTCTGCTGGCTGCTGCAATCCGTCCCCGGATGCTGGTGATGGAATTAGCCCTTAAAGGATCTCTCGATCGTTTGCTTCAACAAGACAATGCAAGTTTAACTAGAACACTTCAGCACAGGATAGCTCTACACGTTGCTGATGGCTTAAGGTAAATGTGGCTTCTGTGTTGCTGTAAAAACAGGATACAGCTCAAGTAGAATATACTGCAAATGAAAAGCTTATCTTTCCTTTTAAGTCAAGCAGAGTATTCCCTGGTTCAGACAAATGCTTGTATTTTTATGATTGATTAGCCGATCCATAACACAAACTTTTGTTACCTGTTTTTTTTCTGCTAACAAGTGTTGCTCGTGTAAGTAGAGAAATCGAGAAAGCTCTGCGTGGAATTTCGATGTGGCTGTCGATTTCGTATTAAAATGTCAAAGAAACTAGTTTAGTGCATTTTTAAAGTTCTGAAAGTCCATGAATGTGCTCAGGAGCTGTTGAAGTCTAACTGTAAAACCACAAAACCTGCAAAGGACCTCAGGGACCAACGATGCTTAAACTTCTAAGATTCACTTTTCAAACTGCCAGTGACACCTCAGATAAGACGTGGTACTAAAATACTGCAATGTTTATGTGCCAGTAAATAGTATTTCAGAACAATTCCAAAATCAATATCCAGTAAGATGGTGTCATGTTGGTATTGTAATGTTTGACATTTTTTAACACAACGTTTAATATTTGAAAGCACAGTTTACTGTTGTGGGAATAATGCATTCAGTGTGTGTGCACAGATGTATCCCTGAATTATGAACGCTTTCAACACATACTTTTTTGATTAACAGGTACCTGCATTCAGCAATGATCATCTACCGTGATTTAAAGCCTCACAACGTGTTGCTCTTTACTCTGTATCCCAATTCAGCTGTTATTGCAAAAATAGCTGACTATGGCATTGCCCAGTATTGTTGCCGAATGGGAATAAAAACCTCTGAAGGCACACCAGGTATAGAAAAATGCTTTGGTTTACAGTGCATTATGTCAAAAAATAGCTAGCATGTTTTTTATTTAGTCTGTAAGAAGTAACTCAAATCTATACTCTAGTCAAAATCGTAAAATATAGTCCTAATCGTATTACAAGTTGTGATGCCAGATTTATGCCTCTTGGCCTTTCTTCCTATTCATGTTTTAACCCCTTTTAGAAGAATCAGAGAGTATACTCTACAGAATCAACAAGTTCTCTTTAAGAAGAGAACAAATTAAATTGCAGGCGTTAATTATGATTTTTTTCTGTTTTGTTTTAGTGTGATTATTGTGATACTGAAATTATACTGCTGAAATTATTTGTTCTTCTAATTTTCTTTAAGGCATAGGTAGATCTTAATATTATTTTTTTAAAGGCAATAAATGCCTGCACTGTTCCCTGGCTATCTATTTTAAAGCACTGAACAATTCAACAACTTTGAAAATTGTCTTTAGGTCTTGGAAACTTTGCCTGAGAGTGTGACTTCAAGTGTTAAATGTTAGGCCTTCAGTGAAGACTGCAGACTTGCTTTTCATTTGCAGTATTCATTGCTAAATGAATTATTTGATGTGTAATGGTGCAGGAGCTCTGTAACTCATGTACTGTGCCCTTCCTTTATACCGATTGATGATATTTTTTGGAGGTTTGCCACATGCAAACTATGGCCAGCCCAGAAATAGTGTGCCATTTTGGTGTACTTCCTGTGACATTTCCATCAATAAGTGTTTGCTCTTAAAAGGATAAAGAAGGCATCAACTTGGTATGAATCACAACTATTAATGAATTATTTATTTGCAGGATTTCGAGCACCGGAGGTTGCCAGAGGAAATGTTATTTACAATCAGCAAGCTGATGTTTATTCATTTGGCTTGCTGCTTTATGACATTTTAACTGGAGGAGGTAGAATAATGGAAGGCTTGAAGTTTCCAAATGAATTTGATGAACTAGCAATACAAGGAAAGTTGCCAGGTATGCCTTGTTTCTTAAAGTTTTAACATGAAAGTGGATCATTTGTCCCGCCTCCTCCTAAAATAACACCCCTCATGTTTTATGTTGTATCTGGCAGTGATCTGAGGAGGAGACTAAATAACAGAAATTTTTAGAAGCTTCTGCTAATTTTACATGGACTGGAAGTAGTGAGAAATAGGCATCTGTTCAACATCACATTGGTTATAATTGCAATTTCAAGGGATCTAGCTGGTTCACTTTTTAAAGAAATAGAAGTTTTGTATGCTTGGGACTTTATTTAGACCTAGGGAAAATGGATGTTGCTGAAGGTACCTTCTAATGCCATGTCTGGACTTGACCCATACACATTACTGTGATATCATGCACTAAGTTTCCCATCTGTTCTTTGATCATGATACATTATGGTAAAAAATCCATTATAGAGAAGCTACATATCTTAAAATCTTTAAAAAAAAAAAAAACAACTCAAAAATTTTTAATTGTATTTTTTAAAAAGTGCCACTTCCTTGAAAGAGCAGCCACCCCTAGAGGTTTTAAATAGGGAATTCCCTTTTAACTTGTCAAGGGTGTGAAGTCTCTGCACAGCTATGTCAAGTTCTTCATATTCAATCTGCCTTACAATATGTAGTTGTTGGCTGCTGTAAGGAAGATTAAACAGGCCCTCAGGCTGGACATGATGTAGTCATCTGGACAGTGTAACTCAGCATTTGGCAATTTCTGTGTAAAGAGCTGTTGAAGTTTTATCGTACTACAAGCCTAATGTGTGGAATTCTTATTTATTGCCCTGCAATATTGGATATACTCATGAAACATTCTTTAAGACTGAAAAGTCACTCCATCTAGGAAAGGGCAGCAACTGTACTACTTAATCTAGCATGGCTTGTCCATTAGGAGAGACAGAGAGTTCATACATCTCCTTAAAGAGAATAGTCAAGTCATAGCTCAGACAGTTTAAACCCCCTCCCTAAAGAGGCCGTCCCAAGAACTGATGACTAAGTATCTCTTGGGTGCAGCTGTCCATTTGGCTGTTTTCGCAGAATCACAGAATCATAGGGTTGGAAGGGACCTCAGTAGATCATCCATTCCAACCCCCCTGCCAGAGCAGGGCCACCTTAGAGCAGGTTGCACAGGAACGCGTCCAGGCGGGTTTTGAATGTCTCCAGAGACGGAGACTCCACCACCTCCCTGGGCAGCCTGTGCCAGGGCTCTGCCACCCTCAAGGTAAAGAAGTTCCTCCTCATGTTTAGGTGGAACTTCCTATACTCAAGTTTTCTGTACTATAAGCCCTATGAAATAATCAGAAGTATTAGTTTCTGGAGGTAGTACAGTTCTATGTGTGCACATGCTCATCATTTATCTATTTCCACCAAAAAAGAGCCTGGCTGAGGTCACAAGTAAACAGTGCCTATCATTTGCTGAACAAGATATGTTCATTTGCAAGTGTTTACCATTAATATTACCTCTGTCTGGTGTAGGACTGGAATATCTGCTGTGGATTATCATGAACTAAAAGGAAATGCAATACAGGCACCATTATTCATGGGTGATTTGTTCTTAGAGAGGTCAGCATCTATAGTCATAAGATACATATTCAAAGCACTGAGTGGGAATTTAAACTTCCATATCTCACAAATGCTATATAGAGTTGTT
Source organism: Rhinoptilus africanus (assembly GCA_013400135.1). Classification (NCBI taxonomy): domain Eukaryota; kingdom Metazoa; phylum Chordata; class Aves; order Charadriiformes; family Glareolidae; genus Rhinoptilus; species Rhinoptilus africanus. The sequence continues at coordinate 325,786 of VXBO01005759.1, read as the reverse complement.
TATCTAAATTGCTATACATTTTATTGGAAGTTCATCTGTATTCCATATACTGCTGCCAAAACACAGAAGAGTTAAATGTGGAGAAAAATGTTCACAGGACTTGAAAAGACTGCAGACTGAAATGGCATGCCCTTGAATGGTCAGCATTAGTCAAAACACAATTCGCACATGTTTGTGATTCGGCCTCAGGTAAAGAGACATTAAAAACCAGTTAAAGCAAACCCCATTTGCTTTAACTGCTTTTAATGACAAGGATTCTAGCTCTAGCATTTCATGCTGTAGCATTTACTGGCAGATGAACAATTCCAAGCTGTTCGTGCTGACATTTTACCTAACAGCATGGTATTTCCTAGAGTAACTCTGTAAGAAATCAGATGTATTCTTAAAGTAAGAAGAAAGTTATTCAGAACTCCCATTTCTGAACTAAAGAAGTTATTTAATTTTACATTTTAGATCCTGTCAAAGAATATGGGTGTGCCCCCTGGCCTAAAGTTGAAAATTTAATTAAAAAGTGTTTGAAGGAAAACCCTCAGGAACGACCAACATCTTCCCAGGTATTACTTAGTGTATTTATTTGTATTTTTGAGATAGATGAAGCTGTTGTGCTTTCTGAAAAGGAATGGAACATTTTTGTTAGTAAGAGGCACAGGTTTTGTTCCGTTCTTCTTTTCTGGAACTTCAACAGCCATGCAATACTGCCTGCTCTTGCCATCCAGGATAAACTGTTCCATTCAAATCTACCAACCATTTATTCTAGCCTGCTGTTTTTCCCTGTTTTGCTGTATAGTTATTGTAACGAAATAGGATTCAGATTACTTTATGGTCTTTACCAGAGCTATGCAAAAAGGACTTTGCTATATGTTACCAGCATGGTTTCCCTACACCGTTCCATGCATGTGAGAGGAGGAACATCAGTGTGGATCCGAAACCTGTCTGTTATCACACATAGCGTTGCTCTGTGAAATGGGTGAAGTTTTCAAGCATGACTTAACCCCATTGACTTCCTGAAATTTTAACAGAGAAATAAGTGTCAATGTAAAGCTGCTCAGTGCCCAAAGATTGCTCATTAATAGTGGTAATACAAATGAGCAGACCTGCTGAGATACTATGTCCATATTCCATAAAACATTGTTATCCATTGCTTGTTATGTATTCCTCACTGTACAAGCCATTGTTATTCCCATGTGCATGCTGTGGCTTTCTTTGTAGGTTTATGAGATCTTGAATTCAGCAGAGCTTATCTGTTTGATGAGGTATGTTTCAATACCCAGCACGTCCACGGCAGAGTGCATGGTAGCTGCCAATCAAAGCTGCAAGAAGGCAGGAGTCTGGATAGGCAATGGGAACACAGAAAAAGCACAGCTTGCATTTGTTAACTTAAATACAGATGGACATACTTGTGAGGTACGTGGGAAAGTTGCCATTTAAGCTAATGTTTTGGCACCCAGATGTATTTCAGACAAATTAATTGCATTTTAACAGCAGGATACTACTTTTGGAAGGCTAAGCTTTGAGAGAACAAAGATTTCTCATAAGTGAGTCATCATTGTATCCATGAAATGAAGCAGAAACGCAGTCGCTTTTTCCTCTCTTCCTGCCATCCACCCTGAACTTTCTCATAATAGGGTCTATCCTCTACTGGGTTCCTTTCTTCCACTCAGATGGAAGCGATTTCTGGCATGGAGGCCAGAACAAGGAGTAGTAGTTATACAGCCCTTCATATCTCTATATCCCCTAACAATCCAGCTAGTCTCTTAATGATTCCTCTCTTCCCATGGATGCTACCTCCTTGTGCCACTTTGGGCAATACCCTCCGTCTCTTTTCATTCGCTTTTTGTACCATTTGCCTGTGCCATCAGAAAAGGGAAAATATTTTACCCAGGTTTGATGTGCTGTGATGAACATGTGTGTCAGAACTGAGTGTGACTCATCATCAAAGTTGTTTGTTATATTTCCATCTGTCATCTGTTGACCATGATACACTTGAACTGGTAGCTTTGGTATTAAAAAAAAAAAAGTTTATTTTTCTAAAACTAAAATGAGAAAAAGAAGTATTAGACCACTAATTCTATCGTTGGCAATTAAACTGAACTTAAATTGCAGTGTAGTTGCATTTCCTTAGTTCTCTGCTGGCTTTGAGACCTTCATTAGGTTAGAGAGAGACAATATTATTTCAGCATTCAGCATAGAGATTTTCCTGGGTACTGCTTCAGAGGTCCTTCACAGTGCTTTGGAGGTGGATGGCACAGTTGAAGATGTATTGTGCTAAAAGGGAATTAGATTTCTTAATGGGAAGGTTAGGTCTTGCGTCTGTCCAGGGTCCAAGAAGTTTTTTTTTTTTTATTACCAGCAATTTACCAGCATTTACCCTTACTGAAATAATAACCAGGTTGTTTTTCTTTTTTTTTCTGATTCAGGATATTGCAGATAGTAAAATTTTAAGTTTGGCCTTAGTGACCCTTCCTACTGAGAAAGAAAACTGGATTGTAGCAGGAACCCAGTCTGGTTCTCTGTGGGCAGTTAACACAGGAGATGAAACAAGAAGGCACCGTCTGCAGAAAATGTCAGATTCCATCACTTGTTTGTACTGTAGTTGTCTTTCAAAGCAAAGGTATGAATGAATTTTAAATATTTTGGGTTACATTTTGAAAATATGACTCAACAGAGATGTTCAGAAAATGACATGTGTACACTCATGCAGTTTTGTTCAGATGCCTGCTTATTTTGCCTATATTTTCACTTTAATTTTGCACCCAGTGTAACTACATTCCTGACCACAGGTGATTATATTTGCTTTTAGTGTTCAGTGAAACTCTTGAAATACCAGAGGCTACTTATTTAATTTTTTCTTACCCGATTAAGACATTTCTAAAATTCATTATTTTATTTTATTTCAGCAAACAGAAGAATTTCTTCTTGGTAGGCACAGCTGATGGCAGACTGGCAGTTTTTGAAGACAGAGCAGTAAAGGTAGACTTGTTCTTTGCTGTCTATTCTACAAAATACTATCGGTAATACGTAAAGCAACTACCAACAGTAGCTTAATTTCACGCAGCTTATTTTTTAATTGCTTCTTTGAAACTAAAAATAAATTTCTACTGCAGTCTGTTTTACAGTATCTGTTTTAACCAATAGCGCTAAGAGGGGGAAATTATTTCTCATTATAGAACTTTGAAAGGCCTGGCAAACTGACTAGAGAGTGACATTAATGGCTGTTATTAAGAATATTCTAACAGTATTAATCTCCTTTATTTATTGCTGTTATGGCTCCTTTTTCTGTTCATTCACACTGAATTTTTGTAGAAAAAAAGACAAAAAAAGACAATATTGTTTGGATTTTCTGTAGGTCAGAGTTCTGCTCACAGAACAGAAAAAGAAATGCTGGGAGCTGTTTATATCAGCTGGTTCCTGAGGGTTATCTCCTGACCGTATGCAGCCTAGAGCAGTTGTGGAGTTTCAGTGTATTGCAGAGCTCAAGTGTCTCCACGGTGACTTTCCCTCCAGTTCTTGAACTGTGCTGGGGGTTGCAGAAAGTGTCAGTCCCAGCTCTGTCCCGTTTCCGCTCACACGGGCAGTTTCTACGGGACACCTGTAATGACATTATGGTGCTTTTCAGCCTCTTAACATTCTGGAAAGATACCACAGTGGTTCAGAAAATCTGGCTGTGTGAATTGAATTCAGCAGGCTGTGGGGCCTTGTTTTAACAGCTTCTGCGTGTCTATATACTCCTTATTTCTAATGGAGAGTATACTTTTTCTTGCAGTGTAAGGGTGCTACACCTTTGAAGATACTAACTATAGGAGATGTTAGCACACCACTGATGTGCTTAAATGAATCCTCATACATATCTGAAAAAAATATCATCTGGGGAGGCTGTGGAACAAAGATCATTGCCTTAACTAGCGATTTTTCTGTTCAAAAGCTCATTGAAACAAAGACAAGTCAACTGTAAGTTCTTTTTATAAGTGATGTTACTTGATTCTTTTGTTATTTTCATTAAAGATTTGTGGCAGTACTTTGATATACTGCCTTGTTCTAGAGCTTGTTCTTTGAGTTCTCTTGTTTCCATTCTTTTCCTTCCCCAATACACATGGAATACAATGTGCATTAAAATAAAATCAGTGAGTAGCGTTTAAAGTGTTCATTGCTGCTTTTAAACAAGGGATATGCGTTTTTACTATAGAAAGGATTTATGAAGTCAGTATCTCGTCAGAAAACATATAAATGCAACTGATGACTTTTTTTTCCCCAGTTGCATTTGTACAGGCCCTGGTTACTTTATTTTGAATTATTCACACGTACTTCACGCAGCTTTTGTCCTTGAATGTTTGTCAGTGTGATATGTGTGCATATCTTTGTCCTTTATAGTTCAGTCATGTATGATTGATGACTTCTCATTAATTAGAAACTAAAGACTGAAGTTTTTGGTGTGTTTGAGCAAATTCTGCCCTGAAGTTAAGGGGAGTTTTTCCTGAGCAGGGAAAAAAGTTTGTGATTTTATGCTAGTAGAGGTCATTATCCTGGGAAATTAGTTTTGTTTATAAAATAATGTGTTAATATCAAGCAGGAAACTAAACCCATTAGTTTTGCCTCCACAAAGCTCAAATTACTCCTGTGACAATGGCAAGACACAGAATATGTCACAGGAGTAATTTGAGCTTTGTGGAGGCAAAACTGTATACAGTTTTGAAAATAAAGTTGCAAAAACCAAGTAAAATTAGGGAACGAAGCTCTGAGCAACCTGATCTAGTTGAAGATGTCCCTGCTTACTGCAGGGGGTTGGACTAGATGACCTTGAAGGTCCCTTCCAACCCAACACATTCTATGATTCTATGAAAGTAGCGGTGTTACTGAGCATCTGTTATCAGGCGCCTGTGATTTTGAGCTGTTCTTCAAGATGAATTGAAGACTCAGTGAAATAAGCTAATGCTGTTCAATTGATATGTGCAGGCACAGATCTGGCATGAGAGACAAATTCGTACGTAGAGGAAAATAGTCAAAAAAGCTGTCAGCTGAAGTGAAACAAGAGCAGAGCAAGGTGAACTGAATCTCACTGCTGCTTTTTAGGCTTACTTATCTTCGTGTTGAGTGACCCCTTATGGCCGTGGGCCCTCTAAGAACTATTGAGTGTCTCCAAACACTGAAAGAGTGGCAGGAGAAAGGTGGAGGTTGCCCTGCTGTGATGTGAGCATATGTGATTTGAGCAGACAGATGGGGAAGACTTATTAATAGATTTGGGGCATTAATGCGCCTCTAGGCATATCATCAGCATAACTCCATTACAGTGAGAATTTATGTCGAACTGTAGGAAGATTATAGCAAACCCTTTCAGTTGCATCCTAACCCAGCTTGGTTTTAAGGCTGAACGATGCTGTTAGAGTTAGAGGGAGGCTAATCCCACTCCATAGTCAAGTTTTTCTACTAGATTTTTTCTGTGTATGTCACTGGAGTTCTTTTCTCATCTAGGTTCTGTCATAATGCTTACAGCGATGCAAATATTATTTCAATAGCAATAGACAAATCCATCTACTTGGCAAAGAAAAATAGCCATTTTGTGGAAATCTGGGACAAGAAGACAGAAAAACTTTCAGAGCTAATTGACTGTGCACATTTTCTTAAGTAAGTATTTCAGATTGATGGCCATAAAAAGTTGAATATCAGATTGCCTTCTCCAGCATAGTACCTTAACCTGCTGGAGGTAAGAGATTTGCCCCCATCCTTTGGGCAAATGTGGAATTCCTTTCCTCTCTTTTGGCCCAGAACTTCAGAATATCCCATGCAGAATCTCAGTTTTTTAAGACCCTTAATATATTTCACAATTTGCCTGTGATGTTGAGAAGATTCATTTAACAATGCTGAAGAAAGAAGGAAGTCTTTTGCTGTCCTTCAGGTACTAGTGCTTTTGCACCCCGTTACTTCCTGCATCCCCTCAATGTCTTCTCTCTCCGGTGCACAGATTCAGTAGGAGAAAGGGTTTTATTAGCAGTGACTGTGATTTTCATTTGCATTTAAATTGTTGCTCTCCCTTCATGTGCCACGTCGGTTTCATTTTCGTGATGAGGTGAGGAGCAGCTCTAGGTGTGCTCCTCCCGCTTTGCAGTGACATTGTTCCCCTGCAGACTAGGAGAGACCAGACAAGTATACCTGCCTTTAAAGGTCTTTTGAAGCAGACCACCTGGGTCTTAGAAGTCCAGGAGCTTTCATCCCAGGTTGTTTCAAGTCAGTCAATTTATTACCATGAGATTTTTGCAGCTTCTCTTGTTCAAAAGGCTGGTATTGAGAGAGTCAATTTAGCAGTTGTGGAGTAGTGTGCCACCAGATTTTAATACAAATTTTCTCCGCACTCCTAGGGACAAAGGGGAAAAACTAAATAAGGAATCAAAACATAAACTGGCTTATTCTGGAAGAGTGAAGACAATTTGCCTGCAGAAAAATACTGCGCTGTGGATAGGGACGGGAGGAGGACATATCTTGCTGCTTGATTTATCAACACGTCGTCCTGTCCGAGTTATAGACAACTTCTGTGATTCTGTTAGAGTCATGATAACAGCTCAGCTGGGTGAGTAGAACCATCAAATGGCGAGTATTTTGAAATCAGTGCCAAGTTGAGGGTTGCTGTCCCCTGTTTGATGTGGTGTTCCAGGAACGGAGTAGCATTTTCTGGGTTTTGTTCATTCATTCTGTTCCACTGCTGTCATCTTCAGTCAGCGTCAGCCGCTCCGGTGTTAGCTGAATACCAGCAGGCTGCCGTACCTGTGCCCACATCGAACAACCCTGGCCTGTCACTGACCAGCTCATGAACACCCCCTGCCCTGCCCTGCTTCAGCAGCTCTCCCCGTTTTCTCTCCGATAGGCTTCATCTTGATTGCTGTCTGCCTGTGTTCTGTCTCTGTCTCAAGTTTTATGCCTCTGGCTTCTCTCTCTGTGGAGCTTGCTAGGTTTTAATAATTTTCCCTTAATTGCTAATTGCCTAGTTTTCTTCTCCCATCCTTATTCAGGAATGGTTCTTTTAGGCTTGAGTCACAGGCAGATGGCAGCGAAGCTGGGGGAGTGCTGCTCGCTTGGGCTCAGGGTGCAGACTTGGCGTACCTGCTGTTCCTGTCACCGGGGCCAGTTGTTTTGAACTGCTGTGGGCTGACGGTAGTAGTGAATTTCAGTGCTAATTACAAACAGCCAGAGGTCCGTGGTTGAGTGTGGGGCACTTCTGGGCTGTTGGAACTTCCTTCGCCTGTACGCTTCCCTGCATCTCTCCCAAAAGTAGTAAAGGCCTTACCAACTCAGGAGTTCATGGCACTGCAGTGGTAGCTCAGCTTAAAATACACATTACTTCAAAAAGTACTCTGTGGCACAACAGGTGGATTCCCATTTCCTTCCTCTGTGCTTCGAAAAAAAACATAGTTCCCTTGTCAGTGTGATTGAAAGTGTGTTTGCTGTCAAAAAAAAAGACGAGCTGTTGTTGCAGACTCAGAAACACGCTGCAATCCTGCTAACAAACTTCATAGCCTGCGGGCTGTGGATGTTTTCTCATTACCACCATGAACTTAATTTGGGAGCTGTTGTTTTCCTTTCTGGCACCAGAAGTATCCATCGCCCACAGTTAGCTCACAGTGCTGACAGGCCTGTGTGAATCAAAAAACCCTCCGCCTTCCCCTGCCTTGCCTTGGCCTGAGACAGCGAGTTTGTGGAGCCTGTTTGGTCCTCGGCTGTTAGGAGCGTCAGCTGGAGAGCCCAGATTCACTAGCACAGGACTTTCGGTCCTTACGGTCCTGATCGATTGAAATATTAGTACTATAAAGGGACATTTTATTTTTAGCATTTTGTAAAGAATAGTTACTATGAAAATAAACTTTCATCCTCACTTATTACTGTAACTGATAGAGAAAGTGCACTGTATAGAATAATACAGTGTGATTTTAAAAGCCTGGACTCTCATATTCTTTGTTTCTAGTCACATCAACATTTTAAGTCAAAATTTTATGTGTAGAAAAGTTAATACTTCAGGAGAAAGGGTTTATCTGCTTTTGCACAAATCTCAAGAATGGCAAGTAAGCTTGATGCATGCAGTTTGATGCATACTTTCTTCTTTTGATCCTTTTTTCCCATCAATTATTTATAAGCATTGGGGGTTTTCCTAAATTCAAAGACTTTGTTTTTACCGGGTTTTTCACAGAATCAGTGAAAAAGGCACTGAGGCTGCTGAGCAAGTCTTCAATAGTAACACATTGCTTGTGTGAAATGAGAGAAGATAGAGGGAAATATTTTTGTATTAAATAGTTTCACTTAAGATTAAAATATATAATGTCAGTCAGATGTAAATATTTCAGGGAAACGCCATTGCCAGACTTTGAGACATCAATTTTATCTGTAGCTGATCTATGAATATGGAAATATAATGGGTTTTTTTCTAATTCTGTCGCCTAACACATCGATGGGTATTAGGCATGAGACTTCGAGAGAATGATTTATATGTAAATCTGTACTTAATTTTGCAAGTGAAAATTTAGACTTATATATAGTAAGAAAGGACCCTGGTCTGGATAAGAGACATTATTTAAGTTCCAATCACTTTTGTAAGGAATACGTGTAGGACTGGTTGCAAAAAAAAAAAAAAATTAGAGTGATGAACAATCTGAGTCGGAAGATGAGTGTGCTTCCCACCAGCTGCCATCTACCATCAGCAGATTTACATCAGCACCGAAGGAGAATACACCGCGGATTCCCACAGGGCAGGGAACACCTCTCTCCCTTGCAGAGGTCCTGGGGAACCACTAGAAACGTTTGATGATTCAGGAGGAATGTGTCATGGGGGGGACACTGCGGTGTGGTCACACAAAACTTCCAAGACTGTGGCTTTCACAGTAAGCCATGCTCAGTCTATTTATACTCCAGCATCTGAGCCCCTCCTTATCTTTTCCCCGGGGGAGTGTGTGGGACTTCGTGCATGGGGAGGTGTGGGGGGCAGTGGGGGCTGTCTGCACACGGAGGGCTCTTCCTTCCCTGGCCCGATCCGTGACGCGGGAAGCGAGTCCTGTGTTCCTCTGCTAGTGTGCGGCCAAGGGTCACTGCCCTCCGTGTGCTGGCAGGGGGACAGGGGGCTGCTGTGGCAGGATAACGGGTGACAGCTTCCATCTTACCGCGCAGGACATTGACAAACGTGTTCTTGTTGGGAATGGGGGGGAAGTTGATACTGAAACGCTGGCACATTGAACTCACCCTTCTGTGGTCCAGCCACTCCTGTCTGCCGAGTCTTTCTTTTTTCCGCATTGTTCAGTAGGCACCTTCCCGTCATCCATTGCCTGTTTCTCTTCCCTGCTAACTCTCCTTTCCTACCTATCTGCCTTTGTTAGTTCAGAACGCTTTTAATTACTCTGTATCCTGTGTGGTTATTTTGGTTTTTCCATGACCAGACTGATGGCCAGCGCTTTCTCTTTGTGCTGTGCGCTGGGGACTGCGTTTGCAGCCCATCCCTTCCCTGTGATACCCCTTTCCGTGACCCCGCAGCCTCTCCCTGTGCCGTGTAACGGGGTGCTTTGCTCTTGGGCTGGTTGGACAGGCCGGCTGGTGCAGCACTCCTGCCTCTGAACCCTGAGAAACCCCACTCTGAACGGGGACGTGAACTGTATTGTTTTCATGTCTGGGTTTTTCATGGTTAATGATTCTGAATAAAGGGTCCAATTGACTGAACTCTGCTTTCTGGCCTCTTAGTGGCATGGGGTTGTCTGCTCTTTCTGTCCTTAAATTACAAAGTTGCCATTAAAACTGAAATTTGATAATTTATTTCTTTGAAAAAGGGAGTCTCAAGAATGCGGTCCTAGTTTTGGGATATTGCTATAAAAGTGACACCGAAGACAACAAGTATCACAAAGGTACCTGACCTGTTTTATTAATTTGTATTATTAGTGGAGTAGACACTATTATGTTTGACAACACACTGAGTGTGGAGAGTTGGTGATGGTTATTTGATATAATTTTTGAAACATCATTATTAGGTTTTGTTGTCTTTTGCATTTCTGGGCTCCATACCAACTAACAGTAACTTCCAAAAATGGATTAGAGGAAGCCACTATTTGAAGTATATAATATAATTTGTTGGAAAACTGTATGTGGGGAATAAATGTCATTGTCTAATTGGAGAATGTATCAAATGGATTTCCAGAGGGGTCTGTGCTAGGCCAGGAATCCTCAGTGTTTTCCCGAATGATGTGGATGAAGGAATAGTGAATGTCCTTTCCAGATTTGCAGACAATTCTCGGCTAGGACAAAGCCAGAAGCGCACTGGAGGGCAGGATTAGAATTCAAAATGACCTTGACAAATAGAACAAATGGTCTGGAAGGAAATAGGATACAATTCAGTGGGGACGAATGCAAGACCTTTTACTTAATTAGGAATGATCCGTTGTACCAACGTGAGGAAACAATCAGCTTAAACAGCAGTGCTGCGGGAAAAGGGTTACAATTGATCGCGGGCTGAACACGAGTCAACCAAGCCACGCTGGTGCAGAAGAGGCAAACGCCATTCTCACGCAGTCGAGAAATGGCGTCTCTGAGACGTGAGCTAATTTGTACGCTTGGCTGAGCGCTGATGCGGCCTCTGCTGGAGGAGCGTATCCGCTTGGGACACTGATGAATGATCGGGACTATTAGGAATAGTCCAGAGGAGAAAAATGCAACCTGGAAGGAAACAGTGCAGGAGTTTAAGTTGGTTAATGTAAATAAAGCTTAGAGAGGATACGATAATAGGCTTCAAATATGTAAATAAAGAGGAAGGGAATAAAGACTTCTGCATGTTTCCCATGGGCAGGATAAGGACTAACCAGTTTCTGTTACAGCAACGGAGATTTACGTCAGACACATCAGGAAAACCTTCCTGACGGTTGGGATAGCGATGTGCTGGAATAGCAGGATAGAAAATCTCCGACTCTGGGTTTTTCTAAGAACAGTTAACAGTGGATGCTCTGATCCTTGCCCTTCACCTTTGCCTCATCCCAGTTTCAGTGACTCCTAAAAACGTGGCAATGGCAGTACAGAGTTGAGGGTGGCAAGTGTAGCGGAGCTGGCTGTTTGGAGTAAAGTAAGAATCAAACGTATAGTAGTGGGATTTATAATCTGAAATTCCCTGATTATTACCATAAGAACACCTATTTTAGCCTTTGTATTGTATTTCGGAGTGCCAGTAATTATACAGAGAGGAATCGGAGACTCCCGGAAACGCTGGGGCCTTGGTTTGTGAGCCCTTATTTGTGCAGGTGTTCTCAGTTATCCTTATTTCCCTAAACCATGTGTGAATTCCCCATGAATAAGGAGTTGTTTGGATGAAGGGAGATTGAAGAAGTGACCTTTTTCCAGTACTCACTGCCTTACAAAGTCAGTTTTCATTTTCAGTTTCCAGTGAATGGGGTTTGAGTCCTGTAAGCATTCAGGGCGGGAAAACAGAGATCGAATTTTGTGCGGAAACCCCAGCGTTATCTGTAGCTCAGGTCAGTGCCTTTGGCCCACAGGCACCAGAAATGGTTTTTCAAGTGCTTTTAAATGGTATCCTCTAAGTTCAGGAACTGGAATCCAAATCATTGTGCAACTACAAACAGCTTGTAACCCAGAACTGCGTTACCTCACACACGAAGTGTCATGTAACTTGTCTTCCAGGTCCTAAGCATCATGCTTTGTTGAGGCAATTTACAAGTAACTAAAAAACAAGCAGATAAGCAAAACCAATTCTAATTATGCAGTAATCCTTCTCTGTTGCAGTTTTCAATTTTTTTAATTTTTTTTTTTCCAGAATTACAATCCTGCGTGTCAGTGTGGGACATCAACCTGCCCCATGAAGTGCAAAACCTGAAAAAACATATAGAAATGAGGCAGGAATTAGCAGAAAAAATGAAGAGTTTTAATTTGGACTGAAAAGTCACCCTGCAAGTGCCGTTCTCTTTCCTACTATTCCATCCTAGCTTACTGTGCAATATTTATAGCTTCTTGTTGCTGGGGGTTTTAACCAAAAACCAGGAATAAAATTGCCACGAGAAGTGCAGATGGTATCTATAGGATACCAGGAAAAAGAAGGATAAGTTATTTGTAATATTTGAAAGGACAGAAAACTATTGAGAATTTCTGAATCTCATCTCAAGTGTTACCGTGCATCTGTTTCCTCCTGAAGTTGTGCTCTCGGCACCTATGGCTCAACTTCAGTATAACATCATTCATCCGGTTTTTGATCCTGGTTAAACTGGGAATAAGCCAGGATGGCTCTTATTTACTTCATTATCTCTACTGAGTTGCCGCTGTAATAAGAAGCCAAGTTTAAGCCTCTCTGTGTTTATTGCGGTTTGCGTGCGTGAGTTTGCTCTGATGATTCACCAAGTCAGAGCTCGTGACCCTGAGGATATGAAAGAAAACATTCTGTCATCTTCTATAATAACAGCGTTTAAAGGACCTTATAATGACTACATTACTCCTGGGAAACAACAGGCGGAATAGTCTTCATTTCTCCCATGAATACTTGACATTTTTTCATAATAACCAGGGAAAAAAAAAAGTTGTGCTACAATAATGAAATAGATCCAAATTCAGCATGTAAATACACCACCAGGCCTCTGCAAGTTGCTGTCCTCTTGCAGTAGCGGGGTCTGCCTTGGCCTAGGAGGTGTGGTCACAGCGTTACCGACATTTGGATGGGGCCTTGAGCAGGCTGGTCCAGTGGGAGGCGTCCCTGGAACTAGATGATCTGGGAGCTGGATGATCTTTAAGGTCCCTTCCAACCGGAACCATTCTGTGGCCCTGCAATGACTGTTCCCCCGTGTCCGTCGTACAGCTCCCTTTGAAAGGCCAAGGGAAAACAGGGGCTGGAAGGTCTGCTTGAAACGCTGCTACAACTCACACCACCAAGGAAGCGGCGCGCTGCTGCAGCCAGGCCACTAACTCTTCCTCCAGCTTGCTGGTTTGCTCATCTCAATCTAAAAAAAAAAAACCAAAGGGAACTTTCACTTTGATATTTATAATGTGCAAAGTCTCCACTTATCCCAGTTTTACTTTATAGTGTTGTTTTAGGGGTAAGCAGGGGAACCCTGAGGCGTGCAGGGGCTGGCTACCTCTTGCGTCCGACTACAAGAATTTGTTGCCACATGTCTTCACTCCAGGGGTGCCTCTTACTGCTCTCTGCCTGCAAGTCCAGGCTGCTGCGTACGGCCCGCGCTCACCCGCTCCAAGCCCGTGCCTTATTTCTGTCCAGGAGAAGAGAGATGTCATTTTCTTCTTTTGATACCAAAAAGAATCGGTAGGATGCTCCTGAAATCTCAAGGAATGGAGTAGCCAGAGCCATTCCTGAGTTTATTTCTATGGAGCTGAACAAGGCTGAGCAACCAAAAAGTTCTCAGTTCCATTTTCACAGTTTTGGAGGAGTTATATAGTGGGACAGCAGCATTTATTGTGTCCAACTCTATCGTTGTGCTCTTTTCCGCCATTTGTTGCATGTGTACTCAGGATTCCTTTCAGATACGCACCCCAGATTTTAGGTATTCTTGTATTCTGCGTACCGAGAGTAGTTTGCTATTTATATGGGATTTTATAACTCAGAAAATATATATTATCTATAATGAATACTTTTTTTAAAAATAGAATATATGTGTTGTGATTATGTTTATTTATACATCATTTTGAGATGTAAGCCTTAAACCTTTTTATTAAAACTGAGCTTTGTTAACAACATAGTCCCCTTTCTGATTGCTGAGTTGCCGAGGAGGAGCTTTTGGGTGCAGTTTTTGTGGAGCTTAATCCCTCGCAGCAGGATGATGCAAGATCCCAGTTCTGGGGGTCGTGCCGACACAGCCGCGTTCCCGCTTGTTCCTTGGCTCCTGGTGCACGTCTTGGGCCCTTTGCCTTTCCCTGGTTGGTCTTCTACTGGCTGCTCCTCGGAAGTGCTCCTCGCAGCCTTCCCCAGAGGCGGGAGGCGACCTGTACGCAGTGCTGTCCTTGGGGTCGGGGGTCACCTCTTCCAGGCTTCTCTGGAAAAGAATGATCCGTAGACTGACTCTGGCCTACAGGGTGGGTATTACAGGGAGAGCAAAGGACGAAAAAACCAACAGCAACCACAGGCCAGACAGGAGATCATTACTAACCTGAATCGGCCACTGTGGAATTACCAGTGGTGCGAGGGTACAATTCCATACGAGCGGTAACTCACCGTGACTATTTAGGAATAGAGCCCTCGTTCCTATGGAGCAGAGCGATCCAGCTGCATCCTCCCCGCATTGTGTTACCTTTTACTGCTGTAAGAAAAGATCTGAAGACCCGGCCTTGGTGCTTCTTGTTACTCGTTGCCGATTGCTAGAGCCTGGAACTGCATCTCTGGCCGTTCCCAGCCCCGTTCAGCTCGTGCTGCGCAGCCGCCTCTCGGCCCAGCGTGGCCTTTCTTGGAGACAGCAGCGACAGGGCCTTCCCCCTCGGACAGCATCCGCCTGGATCCTGACTGGGCAAGGCTCTGGAAGGAGGTGGCTGCAGAAGTGTTTGGCCAGCAGCTGGCAGGCTCTAAGTGCACGCGTCCAGGTTAGGAGCACTCGGGGCTTGGTGTCCCCTTCCCAGCGGGGACGTGCCAGCAAGGGGAAGAACAGTGCTTCGTGTGGCAGCCATTTAAACCTGCGCGATAAGGAAACCTTTCCCCAGAAAGGTCTCTACTGACAAACTGTAAGCAAAGATGAAAAAAAAAAAAGATTCGTGACTTTTTGTGTTCCCCCGGCTTTAGTGGGAGCTGTTTGGAAGCCAGTAGGATGTGATCACACGGGAGTATAAGCTCTACCAGACGTTGCACTCCTCCTGTAAACTTAGGATAACATCCAGCACCTGAAGAGAGAGCGGCGATAACCTTTACCTCAAAAACCAGCCTGTTTGGTTACGGGAAGCAAGCGGGACGGCATGACTGTGACAACACCTGAGTGGGAGCTGGTAATTAACCCCCCGTGCCCCAGAACCGTACTGGAAACGGCTGCTGGGGCTTAGACCTGGAGACAAACCGTACAGAGGGAGCTGAACGCTTCATGACATATTGATTTTAATTTTTTTTTTAAGAATCTTTCCCCTCCTGTGCCATTGGCCTTAATTAGAGTCATCCTCTTTGTCGGTTGCTCTGGCATAGAGCTGGTTCATCTCTGCGTTAATTTTGCCCTTATTTCTTTCACGAGCAGTTCCTGGTGAGTCCCGCTGCAGCCAAGCCCTGGAGCCGGGCTGCACGTGCCTTCTGTATCGTATCCTGGCAGTCCTCTTACTCTGAAATCTCATGCTTCCCCTTGCCTCCCTAATTATTATCTTATTACTTCTTTAGGTGCCACTTTGGGGCAAAACCGGGACGGGTAACAGGGGAGAGGGAACGAGTTAGTGGGTGTTAGTTAATCCCCAAACGTGGGCATTCATCGCTCCCGCCGCTTCATAACCATACCCATCAAATAAGCTGGACAAATAACGCATTTTATCCCAAGTGCTTCAGATACCAGAGACATGAGAAAGTAAGGGAATCAGGCTCAGCAAATGAGGCAAAGGAGGACATTTGTATTTTTCTATATCAGTCTTTCAACTAGAAAAGTGTATGAAAAAATTCCTCATCTCATTTGTTTTCTGGCCTTTAAGTTGTTATTAAAAAAATGTGAAAAGAGCTCCCATTACCTCTTAAGAGAACCGAATTTTCTGATCACAACTTTAACTTGTTCCGGTTTTTCTGTCTGAGTTGGTTCTCCGCCCCTGTCACGAACTCAGCCCAGGACGGTACCGACCTGCACCCTTGCCTTACAGGAAACCTCCTCCAAGGCCTTTGGCCAAGCGTAAGTAAGAACCACCGGCACGGGCAGGCAGCGCACCCTTTTGTGAAGTTGTTGTTAGGCAGGCGTGTATCTTTATAACAATTCTATTAATGTATAAATAGGCGCATGAGAGCTAAGAATCATACTTACTGCATATCCGTATTTTAAAATTTCTGATTTTAAGAGGGAAAAAACCCCAACCCCTAAGATGTATTACTGCGGTATGAGCAAAGAGAAGCCAATTTTAGCAAAAGTCAGAAGCCAATACAAGTGAAATTCCCAGCGTTCAGTTCCAAGAGCGTTCCTGGCTGTTTGCGAGCTCTGCAGGCACGGTGTGAAAACACCTCAGGAAGACTCCTGAAGGCTTATACTAGGTCCTGTTCAATTAACAAAATTACAAGAATTATCAAATTGCAAAAAACTTTTTGCCGCTGCAGTGACCTTACAGTGCCCAGTACCTACCGCTGACATGTTTATTTGGACTGAGCAGGAAACTGGAATTAATTTTAAGACGTTATATAAAATTACCATACACCCATAGGTCAACAACAACAACCAAAAAAAGTATTGTTTTAAAAATTAACCTAATACAATTCTGCTAAAACCAAGACGTAAGCAAAAGCAAATTAAGGCCTTTTCTTTTTCCTCCTCTTCGATGTTGCTTTGATTTTCCTGCAGCCTGAGAAGGTGGCAGGCGAATACTGTCAGGTTAGTTAAGCTCCACCGTCACTCCCTACAAAGGCCATCACTAATTAGCGAGTAGAGACTTAAAAATCAATGTTTTATCTCTCTAGTGTAGGTAATTACTTACTTCACTTCCACCACAGCCCATTAGCATCAATGACCTGAAAAGTTAAAGTAGGCAGAAAAGGGAAAAGGAATTAAAATCTTCTGTGGCAATTGCAGTGTTTTGCCTTTTCTGCACCATTTTCCGCTGCCTTTTGCCGTGCTTTGCCTGTGTCACCTCCCGGCGCTGGCACAGCCGCGCCTGGCAGGGGACAGGGCTCTTTGCTCTGGTGGGCTTCGACCCCGCTCCCATCCAGCCAAAAAGCTCAGGCACCACGTTGTGGTCTCCAGGCAGGAAAAAACAGAAAAGGACAAACCACAACCCTTCCTTCCTTCCCAAGGACACCAAGGAGGGGGGGCCAGCGGGCTGGTGGTGTAACTAGTCACAGAGGGAACGGAGAAGCCTTGGGCTCCCCCGCAGGCCCTGGGTCAGCCCGACAGGGTGACAGGAGCGGCAGGGTCACACACCCCCGGCATCGCCGCCTCCTCCTCGCTCCAGGTTTCGGCAGCTCCGGCAGAGCCCGGCCCAGGACCATCTCTCCCTGAGGGCGCAGCGTGGCGGGACAAGACTTCACCTTGTAGAAAGCAGTTCATCAATTCCTACCGCAGCAAGGGGAACAGCTGGCTCCTTGCTCTGCAGATACATTACATTCGGCTCATTGATGCTCAGCTCTGCTTTTCTTGCCTCAACATCTCCGCAGTCTCCTTGGAAACATCTGTTCTCTGTGGAGCGGAAAGATCCACCCCCGGCCGGGCTCCTGGGCTCTGCAGTTCAGACTTTAAATCAACAGAGCTGAGGCTCAGAAACGTCAACTTCGCACCATTGTCATCAGAGGTCACGATAAATAATTTTTATTTTAAAAGCTGCAGAAGCGCTCGCAGGACTAGGAGCCCTTGGGAGAGCAGCAGCAACATCTGCAGCTTGCGAAGCAGCGGGTGGGTTGCTCTGGTGGGGCAGAGCCACCAAAAAGATGTGTGGTGGCTTCCCCATGGCCGTCCCCACCACGGACACCCTCCCTGACCACTGCTCTGAGCTCTGGCCAAGCCCAAATCCACGGAAGCCGAGAGAGAGGATGGGAAGGGGAAACACCGGTTGGGTTTTTCTCAGTGAAGGCTGCAGGGGCCAAAGGGACACCGAGCCCAGCCACCAGCTCCAGCACAAGTGCTTCCAGGGGCTGGCAACACACGGAGGTGCCCCAGGCTCCAGTACGGGCCCATCCTGCCAGGCTCCTGCCACCCGGGGCCGGGCAGTGGCAGGTCTGTGGGTGCCAGCCAGGAAAACACCACTGGACCCCACTGGGTCTGGGCGAGACCGTACCCAGAGGTAGGGAGGGGCCAGCTCTGCAGGCTGCCCCTCGCCTTGCGTTAGCAGTTCCTGATGGACGCCCACCATAAAGCTCACGCCAGTTTTGCCCTTTTGAAGCCCACTGCTCCGCCTCGGGGCTCTGCTGAGCTACGTCCACAGATGGGCAAAGCAAACAGCGGGGCCAACGCCCCAGGGCTCGGCCAAGGGGGCGCTGACCCCAGGGGGCTCCATGTGCACCCCTGGTTCATTATCCTGGTACAAGGGAGGCCACCTCGACTATCAGGACAAGCCACCAGAGCTCAGACACCACGGCTGCAGCCCTCCTCGCTGTACGGGAACCATCCACACAACGGGGCTGAGCCCTGCTCCACCCCGGACAGCCTCTCCCGGCGCTGCCCATGGAGGGCCAAAAGCCCATCCGCTCCCAGTCCGATGGTGCCGACCACATGGAGGAAGATGTTCCCCCCCCTCTCCATGCGCCTCCATGAACTGCTACAGTGACAAATCTTCTGCGTTAGTCTAACACCGTCAGGTTTAGGCAAAACTCAAAGGATCTGTTCTATCATATGCACGCATGTAAAGGTTTAACGAGTTTCCTATTACTCTGAAAATGTTCGACATTTGAAAAGTGGATTTCTAAACTTTAAGGAACGGTCCATCCCCAGCTAGAGCCCACACTCCTGGTGGAAGTGGAGCACGAGCAGCCCCTGACAGACAGAGCCAGAGGCAGGGGCTGCCCAGCCCCGCGCGGCAGCCGGGCTCCGTTTAAATACCACGGTTATTCACACACGCTTTTAATAACTAACTATCAGCCAGGTAATTAAGCTTTAATAAACAGTAATTCTCAAATATTATCCATGTGTCAAGACTCCCCTCCCCTCCATTTTTTTTTTTTTCCTTCCTCCAAAACACCAACGTGTGCTGAGCACTCTGCAACTGCCAAGTCTCCCGGCAAAACCTGTTCCCGCCTTGTAATTACAGGAAAGTTGCAAGGGGGAAAAACCCAACCCAGAGCAGTCAATTCCCCATTTGCACAGCTCTGACAGCTAACCCCAGCACGGGACGCACCACCGGGGCTCCGAAGCACAGCCAGCTCTGGTACCGTAGCGATGTGGTACAGGGCAACCAGCCCTGCCGGAAGAGTCTTAAAATCCATTGCTGGAGCTGGGGAAAAAAAAAAAGTTAAAAAAAAAAAAAAAGACATCAAATCAATAGTCAGTGTCTGCAGTTCCACTAAAACCAGTGCCAGACACCTACAGGGCCACTCGTCCCCGCTCCTGCAAGCCCCAGCGCAGGATGCCGTGGCCGAGCAGCTCTGCAAGATGCCTCGTCCCTCGGTGCCACTGGCACCACCAGGAGCAGGTGGCAGAGGGACACGCAGGTGGGTGCGGGGAGAGGCTCCTGCTGAGGAGGCTGGTGGCCCTGGCCCCGGAGAGGAGCAGGAATGGTCCTTCCTGGGGGAGATCAGAAAGCCGCCAGCTTGCCCAAATCCAGGCCTCAATACGAGGGACAACAGACAGGGAAGCTCATCACCAGCTGTTTGTACTTCTGCTCCACATCACCTATCCGCTTTGCTCCAGCTAAAGGCTTTATCCTGGACAAACTTTGAGTTTAAAAGTCCGTTGGGCTCTGACCATGCCAGCCCCTGTGGGGGGGGACGCCACTGCGCCCCTTCCGCACAGGCATCTCCAGGACCTCAGAAGAACAAAGCACAAAGCTGCTGTTGCTACTCGGTTGACCCATCACTGCTGAAAGACAGAACTACCAGCATCCCAGTTTCACTGGAGGACCCACCGTTCTCTGCCCCGTAGGAAAACACAGGGCTACCAAGATGATAAGGGGACTGGAACACCTCTCCTATGAAGATAGACTAAGGGAATTAGGTCTCTTTAGCCTGGAAAAGAGACGGCTGAGGGGGGACCTAATCAATACTTATAAATACTTGAAGGGTGGGTGTCAGGAGGATGGGGCCAGGCTCTTTTCAGTGGTGCCCAGTGACAGGACAAGAGGGAATGGGCACAAACTTGAGCATAGGAAGTTCCACCTAAACATGAGGAGGAACTTCTTTACCTTGAGGGTGGCAGAGCCCTGGCACAGGCTGCCCAGGGAGGTGGTGGAGTCTCCGTCTCTGGAGACATTCCAAACCCGCCTGGACGCGTTCCTGTGCAACCTGCTCTAAGGTGGCCCTGCTCTGGCAGGGGGTTGGACTAGATGATCTCCAGAGGGCCCTTCCAACCCTATGATTCTGTGATTCTGTAAAATCCACAGGACAAAGGCTGGGAGCTCCCTGGCTCCAGCAGAAGCTCCAGCCGCCCCCCGGCTCGCTTTGCCCACCGTGAGGGTCCTGCACAGCAGCCGCAGGCTGGCTGTGGCTCCAGCCCACCCACGGGGCTCCCTGGGGAACAGCTTTTGGGCTCGGCAGGGGCAGGGGAGCACAGGCCCTCACTCAGAGGAGCGCCGTGAGGCCTCCAAGTCTGCCGTGGTGCGGGCAGAGACACGGGCATGGCAGCCAGGAAGGAGCTCTGCTTGCCCCCAGCCTGCCCGGCCCCAGTTTGCAGTCGCCTCTTGCCCCTCCGCCAGGGCCCTCCTGAGCTTAACTCCGGGCTTTCTGCTTTTCACACCTCACCTTGCTGGTCCCGGGGCTCTGAACATTTGTATTTATATACACAATGCAAAAATAGAAAACAAACGAGCCACAAAGCGATTTTGCTTGAATTCTGGTATGTCACAGGCAGGGAGATGCGGGTGTTGGCAGAGCGTGCCCTCCGCTCTCCCCGTGGACAGCGCGCTGCACCACACACACAGCCTTAACCGTTCCTGCTTTCATGAGCTTGTGGACCAGCTCGCAGAAAACTCCTCTGGAAGCCAGGAAAAGGCGACACTGCCTTGTTCCTGGGCCAGCAGCAACCAGAAATGCTTTGGAATGGCCACTAAGCCATGGCAAGAGGAAAAGATGAAGCATTTCACATAATTTTAACTAAGCCAGCTGAAACGCGTGCCAGCGCTCTAGCGAGGGGGGCAAGGGCAGAGGTGGACAGCCTGCAATGACAAACCTTCACCAGGGCCCCAAAGGCAGCAGGCAGACTCCCTTAAGGCTTCCGAAACATGAACCACTGTATGTTAAGCACATATGCAGGCAAAGGTATCTTCTCTAAACAACAAACCACCAGGAAGGGCAAATGCTAGACACGATTTGCATTAACTGAGTGTTGGCAGGAAAAAAAAAAACCATCTTTATGAGAAGTAACCCAGCAACTAAGCACCAGTCCAAGCACATGATGCCTGTAGTTGTATCCTCCCACATCCCCACCTTCTGGGGTGCCTTTTAAAAAACAGATGGAGATCTTTGCGAGTATCCCCAGACAAGCTGTTCTCATTTAATATCTCCCAGAAAAACGCTGTGGTGCTTGGTTACCTCTGAAGAAACAGAGGGTGGGGAGTTTTACAGTTATCAATGCCACTAGAGACATGACCAAGGTGATCGCATCCCTCCTGCTTCAGTTACTGCATCAGTAACGCGTTACACAAGACACCCTCAGTACCGGGTCTCCTCACAGAGAAATAGATAGCAGAGTGACAGGGCAGCAGCTGCCTCCCTGACCTTGTTTTGTCCGTACAGTTAATCACAGCTGCATTTATACCAAATATACATTTGCCTCTGTTCCTAAGCAACTATGCCGACCGCTTAGGGCTCAGTTTGTCAAAGCAGTCCTTGAAAATCTTAAAGAGGATCTCATGGAGAGCAAGGTAGAGGAGGGACAGCCTTTCTCCAGCCCCATGCAGGATTGCCTCCTCCAGAACATCTCCCCATCCCACCACGGACCATCCCACAGATACAACCAGGCGCCCAGGGCAGAGTCAGTCAGAAAGGCCAGGAGCTGCACGCACAGCACCAGTCCCCAGTGGGGTGCTTTGGGGATGGAAAGAGCTGAATTTTCTTTCAAACTCAAATTTCCTATGTCTAGGACGAGGCTTTCATGGGAGGGAAGAGCAGCTCAGTTTTGCTTTTTTAAAGAATTGGTTAACCCAGCCCCTCTCCTGCTACAGACACACAGATTTTTCTTCCCCACCTCCTTGCCAGTGAGAGCCCCAAAACCCCTGCTAGGAAAGCCAGGGGGAAAGAGTGGAAAAGAGCCTGAAGCAGGGAAAGTTCCATTCACACACCCCTTCACTCTCTTCTCGTGGTCCGTCCTGCAAGAGGCACCAATGCACACAGCAGAGAAGGCAGTAAGAAAGACGGAGCAACAGGCAGCAGGAAGGCAGCAGCCACAACACGCAGTAGGGTCCCTTACAGCCAGACTCCCACAGCCTCCCCCGTCACGCCGCCCACCGACACCCACCACAGCACGTCTCACACGGCTCAAGGGCCCAGCTACAAGATGGCGTTATTGTAAATCAGGTGACTTTACCCTTTCTGTCAGCTCACCATCAGTTCTCCCCCCTAGGAACTCTCTCCCGCAGTTTTTACCCTGCTGCCTTGGCTCCTGCGGCCCCTGCAGAAGAGGTGCCTGCCCTGCGCGGCCTCCCCCGCCCGCTGAACATCGCGTCCCCTCTTCTGCCCTGCCATAAAGCAATCGCCCTTATGAACTCCGGCAGCTGCCACGGCCGGCTACACCCTCACCTTTCTTTTCTCCAGTTCGAAATACTTTGTGAAATACATCCAGAAACACAGCCCTGAAGCGTGTCATCTTAACTCAGAAAATGTACTGCAAGTTCCTGTGCAATTCTGGCTCACGGGTGATGGGGCTGAAGGTGCTCTCTCCTGTTAAAAACAGATTAGTGTTTCTTCTTGAGGCCTAAAAACAAGAGTTACTTGAGAAATATGGGTTAGTTGGGCTCCCATCCCCTCCCCACCTCCCAGGGCTGGCACCAGCCGCCTGTGAGACAGAGGTGCGGCTGAAGGGACCTGGGGACAGCCACGTTCAGGCACAGCACCCCAGGGCTTGCCCTGGAGGCAGTCAAGGCGACCGTCCTCCTGCTAACACACCCTACGCCCCTGAGAGCACGGCAGCAGCAGAGCAAAACCCAGACCATCCCAGCTGGAAGCGGGGAAGACTTGTTGCCCAGCAGGACAGCTGAGGGGGAGCCGGGCAGCCAGAACAGCCTGCAAACAGCATGCTATCCACACACCTTGGTACGGTTAAAAATTTCTTCCCGTGTTCCGTCTCTGCAACATCACGTTAAAGACAAAAATACATAATTTTGACCATCTTTCGTGATCCAGAAAATGGTCTTTTTCACCTACCATCCCCCCTTTCAGAAAATACACATCACATCAACATCAGGGTTTCCGTTTCCCTTGGGACACCCATTCCTTTCATTTTTCCATACTGTACTCATTTTTACACAATGTAAACAAACACAGCCAAAAGAAGTCACTGCAATAAACTCCCGTTCTCTCTGGAACACCTTCACACGTGCTGGTTAACCTAATGACAACGCGTGGTACGAGGCTGACATGGTGCTACCAGTAACAACCAAACCCTCTGCATAGAGAAGGCCAACAGCACAGGTTCTGCCCATCCTGTATTCACAATGCAGCACCTCACATCTGGAAGCCGATCCCAAGTTTTCTTCCATTAGCACCCAGCTGTCACACAAGCTTTGCTCTAGCCATAACAACAGGAATACCCCACACAAGGATTTAAGACATACCAAGCCGCTTGGCTCTTTTATGTGAGAATAGAAAATAACATTTAAGTTCTGGTACAGAAAGTGAACGGAGATCAGTATCTCCCGCCAGTACAGTCTGTTCCAGGCAGAGAAGAAACAAGTCTCAGGATAAAGCCCAGAGCAGAGCCAGTCCCAGCAGAAGTAGGGAAGAAACCTCAAAGGGAAAAGCCAAAGAGTAACAGGAACCGAAAATTTACAGCTTTTGATTTTCTTGTTCACCAAGGACGAGAGTTTCTCAAATCGCTGGAGTTTTAATCAGTGTTAAAAAAACCACAAAAGAGAAATCAGCAGACGTGGCTGTCAACCCCAAGGACCTGGCTTCCTTGAACTTCTTTCTCAACTGTTGAACTGAACAAAGGTCCTTCCTTATTTCCCACATTTTATTTACTATTTCATATAATTTCTCAGTGTAGGAAGCCCTTTGCTTTGCATAGCAAATCACTTACATTATTTACACTGTGCTCATCACCAAGATCCAAGCATCCTCCAAAGTACATTAACAGAAGTCAGCAAAACCTGGCAACGCCACAGAGATTTTTATTTTTCCATAATTAGTCCTCTCAATTATAATAGTCATTCCATAGTGAGTAAGGCCAGGGTCAGCATCATCTCCTAATATATTATTAAATCAGGTTTGCTGAGAAGGAATCATATTATTAATTTTTCACCCTGGTGCAGTAACTGTTAACTAGAGGTGTACACCAGTAGTCCAGCAGTGACAGGATGTTTAGTTTCTCAAAGCACCATCTGCATTAATAACATTCATTCTCAGTAGCGTATTTACTGATATTGCTCTCTTCATTTATTTTACAAAAACCTTCATGAACAGTAAGGATTAGTTCTGCAGATCCCTTCTCATCATCTGTCTGCAGCAAAGTGATTCCGATTCCCTGAAGTCACCTACTACCAACTCCACCACTCCCTGCCTGGGATAACAGACCTCCCAACTGCTCCGAACTCCACATTTCTGCAGTGTTTTGCTGAAGCAAAGCAAGGCAGCTTCTCGCTCTCTTTCCTCCCCATCTCCAGGAGTTACATACCATGGCTTACATACTAGCAGCAGGGGTACAATGAAGGTTCCATCCTTACCTATAAAGAGGCGTACAAAGATTTCCTGATCTTTTGCTAGGGGCTCTTGCCTTTTATCAAAACTACAGTCAAATGCCTTATTTAAAAGGCTTCTTATTCCAAGTCAAAAAACTGTGCACACTGGAGCCCATTCTCAGAGTCCTTGGGCACTTCCACGTCAACACCAGAAGCGATATTCTCACTGTTGGCAAAGCGGCTGTGTGAAAACACAGAGGAACTCCAGCGCTCCACATTATGCTTCTTCCACTAAGAAATGGTGGGACTACAAAAAGGCAGCAACGACAACCAACATTATGGCTTGGGCTCCACCTTACTCCCTGAGTTCTCTCTCAACTCCCTCTTCTCCAGGATTTTCTAGGACCCCTCTCCACCTCTAAGAATAGCATCTTAGCCCCTGGCCCCACCACTTCAAAAGAACAAGAAAACCCAAACCGCAGCCTGTACACCCAAGAGGGACTCCAGCTCTATGACTGTCCCTCTTTGCCTGCTGCCCGGCTCTTCCACGCATCCCACTCGTACTCTTTTCTCCTTGGAGCCTGATAGCCTTCCCAGGCACAGAACCAAGAGCATTAAGATGCTTCAGTGGCCAACGGCAGTCATCACAAAGTCATTCAGCTTGACCATGAATACTGCATTGGCAGCAACACTCCTTTAATCTCCAGAAGATGGTCCACCTCAGTGGTCTCACAACCTCCTAGGACTCCATGTGCACTTAGAAAGACAAAAAATGCCACAAATTGTTTTGTTGGTGTTTTTTTTTGTTTTGTGAAGGCTTCGGTTTTTGCTGCCCATCAGCACTGTCTCAGCATATTGCACAATGTTTTCTTTATTATAAAAAATGTCTTCTGTATCAGGCAGGAAGAAAGTTTTGTCAGGAGGCTAATGTGTACTATTGTCTGTACTTAGAGGTAAGTGGTTGCTTGTGTGGCCATCAGGAAGTGGGACCTAGTCAAATAAAAACAAAGGGTTATTAATTGGCTTGTCCAGAAACAGAATCTCCCCTCCCTCCCCCAAAATACACACTACTTTAATCTTGGGCATTTCTTGTATGCCTTTTGCCCACTCTCCCAAGCAAAAATTATACAAATCTGCTTGCCTTCCCTCTCTCCCCACTCATGTAGCCTCGCCAGCTGGCAAACTTCAACCAAAGGTGAGAGAAAAGTAGAAGGCTTAAAGGCTACCTACAGGCTTAAATGGGAAAAATAAAAGTAAGATAAAATCAAGTAGTTGCCAGAGGAGCAACCCTATTGATGCCCAGTGAAGGGAAAAGCAAAGACTGATCAGCTCTTTCACGCTGCTTGGCAGTAGCCTGCAGGCTAATCAGTAGCAACACTGAAGGCCTGCAGCACACAGCACCTCTTCTTCCATCAGCAGGCCAAGCAGAAGAACATGTGAGGGAGACTGACAAGGCCTGGGAAAACACGTCATTTTTGTAGTAATATGAAAATATAAAGAATATAGTAAGGACAACAGATGGTATGTAGCAGAGAAATCTCTAAGAGACTTGGTTTCATTGATTCAGCTTCTTAGAAAACACCTTGCTCCCTTACACGTTAGGTTTCACAACCATTTTTAAAAGCTGTTGAATCTCTGCTAATATGTACGTCAAAGGGATTTTATTGCAAGCATCTTAAATTCTGCTGGGACCGCGTCCCAGAGTTCTCCTTCTCATCCATTCTCATGTAGCTGTACCACTTATTTAATACTGAAAGTGTTTCTTACTGATGTGGATTTGTAAGAGCCCAGTCTGAAACGGCAAAATATAACTTCTGCTACAAATCTTCCAAAGCCATGTAAAATTCCTGCAATGTCAAATGATTGAAATTGTCACAAGTAGTAAAACTGCAGTACTTAGAGAAGTATTACAACAAAACTCTACACTATACTTAAACGGGATACAGTGCAGTATCAGTATGTAAAACACTGAGAAATGAACATAAAAAAAGGAAACATCAAGGGCAGGAGGAATCCTAACATTCTGAAATGCATCAATAAAAGCAAAACCAAAGCTATCCGAGCAAATGTAATTCCCTCTTCCCAGCTTTCATGTGTGAAAATACATTCTGTGGGACAGAAATACCTACTTTGAAAGAGAGCTCTTAGTTCAAGGTCCCTTTACTGTGCTCTCCTCAACTGAAAGCCAAGATAAGAAGTAACTTGTAATCAAGATACCTTATTATGTCTTGACTAATAAGTGAATCGTCTTTTCAACTTAGTTTAATTTCTTTTAAGGAGCAAATCTTGCAGTACATCAACAAGTTACAAAAGGAAAATTCTCCCAATTACTTCAGATGGAAATTTATCTAAACTTGCGGCACTGATTTAGCAGTGGATCCCAACTCCAGGAAATACAGAGAATATCAGAAGTCAGTGTGTGTGTGTGCGCACATGTGTATATGTATCTATATGTACCTCCTTGCTTTTCTGGAAGTAAATAAACTATGCCAGAGTTACCAAAAAGGAAACAGGCCCTCGGAACAGCAGAAATGGCATACTGGGACACAAAAAATGCGTAGCTTTCATGGCACATTTCAGTGCACACAAATGGTCACTAACGCCTTAAACCTGATAGAGGTTCAGGACTTCCCTGTAATTTATCCATAACATAATCACCATGAACAAAAAAAACCCCACAAAATTGGTAGAACTTAAGGGGGAAAGCACTGATAGTTACCTGTAGTTGAAAAAATTCCACCAATAATGCCACAGAGCCTCACTAAGAACTGCCAAAAAGGCATGTGTTCTTCTGTCACCGTCACCATAAGTGAACTGATATCATATTTCATGAATATTCCTGACACCCCATGGCTGCCAGCTGCATGGTTAATTACTCTTTCCTGAAAGAAGAGAGAGAAAAATTAGTCCCTTCTTATTAGTCACAAGGAAAACAATCTTAATAGATGCAATGACAAAGAGATACTTAATCAGAGTTAGGAATCAACAGAAGACGAGGGAACACCAAAATAACTTTGGTCAGTACCTTTTAAAAGTCAAACCTTACTAAATAACAATTTACTGCCTTGGTCGCTGGTCTTCTGTGTTGCATATCAATGCTCACGCTCAGGCTCTGGTACTATCCCTCTTGAGATTTGTTTACATGATCCCTCAAACAAGGATCTTTATAATTAAGCTGCTTTTGTTACCTGTAAGTGGGTAAGTAGCACAGTCTTGGTCTAGCCTGTGAACTCGAGTGCACTGGTATAACACAGCCCTCCAACTCTTTCTACTTTATGTGCTGCTATTAATCACTTAAATTAGGACGAGACCTTCAGGAGACATTTAAGTTGTTGAACAGCCTTAGTTATGGCAGTTTTCCCAGAGGGTGTTTGTAAATCTCCATCTGAATACTGCATCTAAGACTCATTAGGCTTCATCCTCCCTCCTTGGAGCATATCTCTAGATTCACATCCCACAGAAGATTTAATTGCTGGTTCTTAGAAGTATCAGGGAAGATCCTAAACTAGAGTATTTCATAACGGAAATCAAAAGCTTAAGTTAAATTAGACCACTGCGTCTTTTTTTCCTTCAGGGCATACTTACACATAGGCCATAATCCATTACTTTGATGGAAAAGAAATAAATGGAAAAAGATCAAAATTTCAAATTTTCTGGGGTCTGAAAACTGAATACCAATATCAAGCTTCTTTTCAAAATTTTTGTCAGTCAGGTCATTTCAGACAAGAGTCACACAGCAAGAAATAAATAAGTAAATAAAAATAACAACTAACTCACTATGACTACTGGTATGATACAGTCCTCCAACTCTTTCTACTTTA
Organism: Rhinoptilus africanus; assembly: GCA_013400135.1. Classification (NCBI taxonomy): domain Eukaryota; kingdom Metazoa; phylum Chordata; class Aves; order Charadriiformes; family Glareolidae; genus Rhinoptilus; species Rhinoptilus africanus. Next base: position 297,377 of record VXBO01005759.1, on the reverse strand, counting down.
TGCGCTACTATTAATCACTCTAAACATATCAGAGTCCACAGTCCTAATCCAAGAACTTTTATAGTTTCTTCTCATTTGCCCAAATTCTTAAACCAAAAGATCACAAAGGGAAGACTGTGGCTGCTATAAATCTCTACTTTTAAAAAAGGTTTCAGGAGAAAAAAAGCTCAACACAATCTAAGTTTCCTTCAAAAGTTTGCTACCATTTTGTTGTTAGTGAAAGGTGTTGATAAGTCTGACTGAAAATATAAAAGAGCAGCAGAAAAGAACGTAACTGACTGAAGACAAACTCAGCCATGTCTAGTAAGAGAAGACAGACAAGCAAGACTGAACAGAAAAGCAATATATCACAGCTCCATTCACCTGTAGATGATGATGTAGATGTAGATTTAACAATCTGTGCTCAAAAACCATGCAGAATATAGCACAAAATAAAAAGCAGAGTATCACTTTGAAATACAGGTGAGGCAACTTCTCCATTCAGCTAAAGCTGACATAAACCATACTGCTTCTTTTACTACCAAACCAGAGTAAAAAGGAAGCCAAAATAATGTATTGGTTATGATACAAGCTCACAGGAACTCTGCAATGGTTAAATAAATAAAAACCAACCCAAAACAGTACAGAATGCTTTCTGTATTTCAAGAGCATGTCAACATTCAACACTAGAGGACGGATGATCAGGCACACTAAGAAGGAAGAGAAGACTGAAGGTAGTTAAACAGAACCTTGCCATTGGTAAGGGACAAAAAAATTACTTTTTTGTTTGTTTTTCCTCTACCTTTTCCCTAAGCCTTACTGGTCTTTTGAAGTCTAAATGGTGAAAAAAGAATAAGAAGTTAAACAGAATGCCCAAAACTCCACCCTCAAAAGATAGAGAATTCTTTTTCCGCAAACCCTTTTGGTCTGCTTCTAGCTTCTACTGCTGCACATGATTTAAGTGTTGGTTGCCAAAACCATCAGATCTCAGGTATCAGTGAAGCCTCACTAGAATTAAATCTTTTTAATGTAGATAAACACAGTATATCAAACATCATTAACAGTGGAGATGATTCTGCCCACAGCTTTTAAACTCTGGTTCCCAGTCCGTTCACCACTGGCAACTAAACCTCACCGTATTCAAGTTTTAGCCGTGGCTAGCTGACCACCTTCTTCCAGGTCTGCAAACTCTTATAAAATAAATGCACTAAGTTGTTCAGCTGTTAACTGTTCTTAATAGCTTTTCCCAGCTCATCTGGTAGGGGTATTTGGCTTCCAAAGATAAACACAAACAAGCTTTACAGGCAACAGGACTACCTACTGAGACAGCGAGGGCAAGCATGTAATGCCACCTTACCTCCACCATTCACAACTTTTTCTCCTCAGCAACCTGTGGTTGTGTTGCAACTTTCATTAAAAAAAACCAAAAATCCCTCCTAAGAAAATAAAAGAGCTAACTAAGACTGCACAGTTAATTGACAGAAACCATCTTTACAGCAGAAGGAGAAAAAAATTTAATACAAGATGAAAAAAATGCAATAAAGAGTTAAGATAAGCAGTTGACCGATGCCCAGAAGTTTAAGGAGTGCCTCAGTTGCAGAGAAAACAAGAAGCAGATTGCTAGACCAGCAGGAGATGGGAGTATATTGCATGATGAAATTCCTCTTCATTCCTCTCTGCTCCAGTTTTCATGAGTTTTAGAACCAATCTTTCCCTCCAATGGTCTGCATGTCCCAAGCTGACCCCTAAGACATCGTCTCTACCCTACTTCCCCTAGCTATGCATTTTTCAGAAGCACAGCATGGAATCATGGGGAAATACAGATTTTTCTCCCTTGGAGAACACCACAAACTTTATTACAGTGAATTGCTATCAAATCTCTGAATTTCAGTCCAAGGCTTCCTTCTTAACTCTCATTTTATCTGTCATTTTTAATTTAAGTTTTTGCAAAGTTTTTTTCCTTTAGCTTTTGAATAAAAGATCAAAACAGAACTCAGTATCTGGAAATGAGACGTGTAACTGGTACACACAAGGCCTTTCCCTTATTTGCAGCAGTCTTTAAAATTAGTACCTTATGATTTGCCCAGGTACTATGCCACAATAACTGTGTTCTTTATGGATTCAGAACTAAAAGCCTCTCCAAGCCCGTAAGTGGAAGCTCACTAGTCCGGACAGTAGTTGAAGGTGGTAGTTCAACAAAGGTTACACAAGAGAGCTGGGAGACAGAGCTTTCTGTGTGATTCATTTTTCATACAAACTACCTTTGTTTCCATGTCTAACACTCCACAACCCAGTTCATGACATTGAAGCGAGCTGTGTTTTTTGGTTTGCTTCCCACATGGACAAAAAGCTAAAGGTGGATTAAGCATTTGTAAAGCTGCACACAAGATTACAGACCTATTACAGAGTTTCACCACCACCGCTATTAACATGCAGTGAACCAGAAATGACTGGGTATCTATTATTAACTCTAATATCAGACTCCAGATCTACAGATGCAAAACACTAATGCAAGAAGTCAGCACGTGTCACCAAGCATATATATTTTACCATCAGTATTACATTATTTACAGATAAATCTAGTGCATCTTCTACAAGTCTCTTCACGCTAGAGTTTTCAAAACCAGGGTACAACTCTGTTTTCACATGAGCTTTTGTTAAGAACAATCACTGTTAGATTTTTCTCTGCACCGTTTTCTCTTACTTCTACTTACCCTTTCTGTCACTGAAAACTGATGAGTTTCCGCTGAAATTTTGTACGTATGGAGTTTGGTTGGCACAATTGTGATAAAATATTGGAACATCTGGTTGTCTAGAAGAAAACAAATCTCACTGTTGAATTATGTGCAGAGTGAAAGACCATCTGAGACATTCACTAAATCAAACAAATAATACTTAAAACAGCTAATCAGCTAAGCCATTTACACTAGGGACATTCTTCAAGGAGTCCCAGCACTGCCAAGACGATTTCAGCATCATCTGAACAGAGTTAGTTTCCACAGGCAAGGCCCATGTCACATTTGTACTCAGAGAAATTTACATTTCACTTATGTAATGAAAAGATTCATTAAGGTCAGGCCACTCAAAGCTTCAAGTGAAATGCACAGATAGTGTTTTCCAGGACACTAGAACTGAACAAGTTTTACACAGTCAAATTCTGCATGATACGTACACCTCAACAGTGCTTTGAATAGATTTTAGCCATTGAATTGTCTATACAATGCTGGAAGCCCTTCTAAACTGGTTAGTTTTTCTCTTGATTAGACAGACTTCTAGAGAACTCTTCTAGAGCAATCAGCATGCTTATGTATTTATGATTGCTCTGTCTTCACGCAATTCCCTAAGAGAACGCTGATAAACAATTAGTTTCAACAATCCTAACCCTTCTGGCTGGAACAGCCAACGCACTGACTGACTTTGAGACAGCAGCAGCTTTAGAAGGTTCTGGGGATTGCTCTCATAGGGAGCGCAAGTCAGAGGATGAGGCGTAGGTAGCTCTCTAAATTAGGTTACTAAACTCCTTTATTTATACATGAGGAGACAAAGCGATACACAAACCCTTCCTGTAGTAGCCTCACAAAATACCCTGTGGAAGTGACAAACCAAACACAGGAATAGAATCCAGGACTCTTGATGCTATTTTTTAAAAAACAAATCCGACTTATTTTTCCCCATTATGACAACAATCAGATCTATGAATTGCTGCAAAATTGTTTGGAACGTGTTCAGACACACTGTAACTTCAACATAACACAAATCTGGAAACAGTGAAGTACAGTAATACTGATATTAAAAAGAAACCATCCACCTAAGATGCCACGTAGTTAGCTGAACAGTGCATTGCTCACTACCAAATTTGTCAGGACGTTGTTTGTAAATCACAACATTCATGAAACATGATAATATTTTAGATGTAATTATTGGAAAAATAAAAATCAAGATGCTTTTTTAAACACATAGCACTTACGATCTGATGCTATTTTTTCTGTTCCATCCAAAGGATTAATAATTCCTGGAATAAGCTCTCCAAATGATAAATGATCTATTCTGTGAGAGAAGTTATAGGCTGAAAGACAATGCAGAGAAATGAAAAAACAATTTTAAATTATGAGATTCTGTACTCTTTTCAGAGAAAGAGAGGCACACATTTCTCACATTGGAAAATGCCATATTTGGAGTATTTCAAACAGTGGTGTGCATTTCATTGGATTTATGCCTGTGACCATATCAATACATCTACGTACATGTTCCAAACAAAACTCAAATCCAAAATACTTAACAAAGAAATTCAATTTCTCTAGAAAAGAACTTCTAAAATAAATCACAACTCTATCCGAATCAACCCTAGCGCTGAAGAGAGTTAAAATTTCATGACAGAAAATCTCTAGTTGGCCTAATACAGAAGTTATTGAATTAGTTCAGGTTCTTGTATGTAACAGTATTAAAGACAAAAAAGTCATAAATGAAACGTACAGAGGAAGAGTAAGGCAACTACCAAGTTACTACATTGCCCAATTTTGCAAAGATATTTAGCTCTTTAATATTATATACACTTGTGTTGACATAAATTCATTGGCAGACATTTGGAGGTTTAACCAACACCAAGTTCATTTTTCACACTACGCCACTTTTGCCTCACACTAAGTACGGCTGCAACACACATTTAGTATCTGCCTAAAAACAAAGTGTCTAAGGACAAAGGTCAGAAATGTTTAACCTTATAAAAAGAGATTTTGTGAGAAATAGGTAGTTTGGACAGAAATACAGGAATTTCACACAGCATCTTTGTTACAACAAAATGCATCCAAGATTCCTGTTATCATTACTGTAGAAGTAACCTAAAGATAGTACTAATAGTGTTAAACTTATGACAGTAGGACACTACTGAGTAATAACATTGCAAAGAATATTCTTCGCTTTCTTCTACAATGCAATTGCCCAGCTAGAACACCTTTACAACAGCAAACTACATTAGCATATGAATTAGGAGACAGCAGTCTGAACAAAATCATACTCCTTTGTATGGAGATGACAGAAATAACTTACACTCGTGGCTTACAAGGGCTGCCAAGTGTGCATGGCCTCGAGGGTGTGGTATTGCCCTACAGAAAACAAGATATGTTTTATGAGAAATTTGTTTAATGAATCCACACAAAAGATAAAGTTTTCCTAAACAGAACTATGTAGAAAAATTACCTCTCCCCCTCTATTTCAATAAATACACTTTTATATATATATAATAAAAGTATGTGCATATATGTAACATAGATGTTTAAATATATATGTGTTTTACAAAGTTTTATATATATAAAAATTGCACGTATGTATATTAAAAAAAAAACAAACATGACATTTTTATTAATGCTAAGTACAGAGAGACTGAATGACAAGGTACGGGAATGTTAGACTCACGAAAACCCTCTTACACAAAACTAGTGTCTTGCATTTTTAGAAATGTCAAACACAAATCAAGTCACTAGGCTACCAGAAGAGCCACCAAGGCCTATCACATGAAAAGCTGCAGAACTGCTCAAGTGACTAACGAAAACTTTACTGTACTTGTTTTATGACTAAGCAAGTTAACTACTCTCTGTATTTGCTCCCTGACTAAGCAAGTTAGCTTCAGGTTTGGACACTTGTTTGTAGACCTGCAAAGAAAGTACGATACAGAGGCTGGTAACAGCACATAGAGGAGGGAAAAAAGTGCAACTCTGTCTGGAAAGTAAAACAGTCTCTCAGTCACACATCATCCCTACCAGTCCCGCCAATAATGCTGGAAATTTCCCTATTTAGCTTGAGGTAAATCGTTACCAAATACATGTAAGTTTTGGAGAAACAGAAGGTAAAGAAAGTCAATGAGATCAGTCAAGACAGGACTACAATAAATAATCAGGCAATGAGGTACAGAGGCAGACAGTGAGAAAAGCCATTAAAAGAAATTTACAAGAAAGAGTAACTTAACAGAACTACACATGTAATGATGAGCAAAAGGAAACACAGGAAAGCAAAAGATTACTCAAGGTTGCAGAACTAGAGACAGGAAGAGAGAATTGATGGCAGTACAGATCAAAGACTGAAATTATCATCTCTGAAAAGGGCTTAAGAAGTTAGACATCTAGGGGTAAATCATAGAGGTGGTACAACACCAGACAGAATGACATTTGGAGAAATATCCACACAAAGACAGCAGCTGGAATGACCTGAGGATAAATTAGAGCATACAGACTGCATGCTAAGATATCTGGTGACAGAGGTGGCAGGAAGACAAGCAAAGACAGCAAAGCTGGAGAGCACAGAGAAAAGTGAACACAAGTTTGTATGCAGCATATATAAGCTAATACCATTGCCAAAGCGTATCAGAAAGTCCTCAAACCAAGATGAACTGGCATTTAGCTAACTATGGTTCTATAACTATGTTATCTCAGCACTGAAATGGCACGTATCTACACTTCATCCGTGTTAGTGAGCTGTGTACTGACACAAAGGAGAAGTTTGGACAGGCCTAAAGAATGGATGCAAGTACAATCAGTCTACTCCACATCATACACTTACAGGAGACCTATTTTCAAGAGTTTTCACCCTGTGAAACACTGGAATTCATAACCACTGCATTGCACGCAGTAATGCATTGCATTGTTCTAGTAGCTTATGAAGAAATTTGGTTTTAACTGCGCAGGAAGAGATACCACATGGAAAATAATACCAAGCACGTGTATGGGAAGGTTAATAAAAACCAGTCATTAACTCACAAGTGTAAAAGCATATAGACACATATACATGCATACACTATATATAATGTAGAAGCCAATTATTTTCATTTATTATTTTCAGGAATTGAACAGAACATACTTGCCCACAGTTATGTGAAAGTTCCCTGCCACTTTATTGACATAGAGATGACCATGAATTCTACATGCATCTGGAGACTGTAATGAATTATCTTCCCTGTTTAAACAAAAACAATATAAAGAATACTTGAGAGTATTCACTAACAGAAATAACAGCAGTACAGTTAGATTTCTTTTTCCTAGCATAAAGATACAGCATTATCATCTACCACCCTTATTGCATTCTTCTGGAATTATATCAGGGATGGTGGAACGGAAGGAATCTAATAAAGGTCAGTCTGATGAAACCAGCAAGCTTTTTTCATACTTGTATTCAGAGACCTGGCCTACAAAGCTAACTTATGATACCTGAACATGTGAACAGAAAACATAAGATTGTAAATATATCTTGCTGCCCTGGGGATTTTTTTTTTCCAAGTACTTCGATCAAAAATGGTTTGTTGGGAAAGTTTTAATGCTACAGCGAACATCACAAAATATATTAGTCACATTAACAACACTGTAGCAAGAACAACTTTTAACATTTATTTTTTATGAAACCTTCCCACGTTTGTTGGGATGTCCACAACTCAGAACGTATCTATATCTGCTCCTTAAGCACATCTCAAGCATACATACCATCTCACAAACTGCACTAACAAGTATCACAGAAGCACAGAAGGACTTCAGAGTCATTAAGACACCAACTAAATGAGAAAAAATATTTCTGAGCCCTCTTTAGGCTTGCCTTAGGAAGAAAGGATGTATTTAGTCTCAAACAGGGAAATTACAACATGGAAAGTGCATACAGCATTTTTGGTGTTTGTTTCGTTTTATTTATGGCTTGCTTGTGTAGAGGTTTTTTGTTTGTTTGTTCTAAGGGGAAAAGAATTTCAGCTTTCATGTAGAAAGTGTTTTCCGGGGGGCGTGGGTAGGAAATAAAATCATATCACATCTAGATTCAGGCAGACCATGCCTTCTATGCATTAGTCTCTAAGCATTTTGTGCGTAGCTGGAATAAAGCGTAAGAGCATGGTTTCTCCACACAATTTTAATAGTGCTGTCTTAGACCAGGACATTTACTAACAATACACATTTTTATTCAAAGGTTGATTCTTTTAAAACCACAAAGTATAAGTCACAGCTAATAGCAGGACTCTTGGTTTTTTTAAAGTTGTTAGTTTGCTAATGAAAGATATTCTTTCATCAAAAAAAAAGGACACTTGTTTAGTATTGCTTTGGCATTACTAATTCACATTAAAAGGGAAGCACCAGATAAAATGGACTAAAAAGGTGCATGGATATATTTATGTGTGTGTCTGTATTATATACCTATAAATACACAAATATGTATATATACATATATACCTATAAATACACACACAACACCCGTAAACCTTCTCCAGGTTGGAAACCAGAGAGGTTTTCATGAAAAAACAGCTCTCCGAAGCAAGCACTGAGTATACTAATTTAAAATGCAATAAAAAGGTCTTCCTTTCTTACAACCTTATCTTCTGGGGGAAAAAAAAAAAATCGTAACCACAATAAAATGTGAGGTCTAATTAAATAGGGCGTGGAGAGGGGAATGACGACACAACAAAGCAATTTTTCTTACCGTGGCGGCAGTGCTGTAGAAGCACTTTTAAAAGCACTTTTGAATATCACATCTTGAAGAGAATGCTCTTCCTGCAGCCTACTCTGAATCAGCTGCAGCATCCTAAAGATTACACAGACAAGTGTGAAAGCACGCCAACAGTAAAACAAAAACTAACTTGACAACTAATTATCAGCTTCAGTTGCAGGTTATAAATCAAGAAGTTAGTAAGGTTCCTGTCAGTATTAAAGTGCTGAAATAAATTTTGAGAATGATATTTTATACAGAGCTTAAAGTTCTGGTGTTCACAGCAGCGTTACCAAAATACCAAAACTGGCCAGACTCCCACATAAGCTTCAGGTTCTACTACAAGATTATTAGTATAGTGATCCCACAGACAACCAAGCTCTTCCAGTTTAAATGATAACAGTGTGTCAATTATATGAAGTTACATGGAAGTCTCAAATTCATTTGCTTTTGCAAGAACATGCCAACTTGTTACTATGGTTCAGCTTTGACATTTAGATATCAAGCTATCTGCGTTACACGTCTGAACCTGTAATTAAAACTCATACTATCAAGCATTCATTTGGAAACATAAGTTAAGTGAGTCCATCTTGGCTTGCAACTGCATGACCCAATTCCACAAAAAAGTCCAAAGCCCATTTTTTCCATAACAAAGATCTTAAATCATGAGAAAAGCAAAGGAAATGAGTATATTTTCAAAGGTTTGCATTCTTAAATTACAAGCAAGAGTTGTTAGACCCAAAGCATATTTGCGTTCACGTGACTGGTGTACCTCAAAGCCACTTCCAGCACAAATAATACAAACCATAGTCACGCATCTCAGTGCTTTACCTTTGCCATTCCTTTTGTTGTGGGCTGAGATCAAATACTACCTGAAACAAAAATAATACACCTAATAAAACATGCAGGAACCACTGAAGTCCCATCCACGAAACCCAGGAGAGAGCCGGGGAGCGGGAAGTTACAATCAACTTCACACTTGGTACCATGTACTCGAGTTTATGAAAGGTCTTGGCACTTTAACACATTTAGTGTTCAAGTGGGCAAATCTCTGTCCCTCTCCCCCCAGAATTATTCACTTGTTTGCATTTATAACTTCAGCATCTTTTCCTAAAGGTCTCATAACTCAAGTCAGCAGTCTCTGCCCTTCTAGCCTTTGACTAACATGGGCTAGAAGAAGCAGTAAGTGTCCATTTAATTCTAAGTGATATAAGTGACATACGGGGCATACAGGGTTTTGATGCAAACAGCAATGAAACAGGCAGAGAAGCGATTTTTGAAAACAAGGGTCCAGGTGCACAAAGGTGTAGATTGTTTATTTCTAGGGTCATCCCACACTGCGTACTTCTTTAACACAAGCTACGAGATCTGCTATACTTCAACCAGGACAATAATATCGCCAGTAACATCTGTGCACCGAATTCAAATCTGTGGGTTAACACTGATGTACTCCAGACAGTAAATTTGATTGCAATTAATGCTCAAACCTACTCAGAGCTATGGCCCAAAGAGATCAAGTACAGAAAGTCTCTGCTTTCTAGGATTACAATCACTGCGGCAACTGCTAGCATGCAGCAGCTACAGCAGCACAGAGATGACTGTCCAGACAGGAGGAAATGTTCCAAGGAGAACAAACAAACAAGACCAAGCTCCTTCCCAAGCATGTCCTTCCATTCAGCCGTCTCCTCCTGCTCACACACACGAGTAGGAATTTGGACAAAACTGTTATAATTTGGAATATTGTTCAGTTATTAGAGAATGCAATAATTACATCAGAAAGCTACATTCTCTAATAGGTTTTCTGTAAATTATAAATTACTTTCATACAGTATAATTACTTCAAAGCTTATCATGCTTGAATAGGCTTGAAGAACATAGGCTTCCACAGTTCCAGAGCCTTCAGTTCACAATACAGAAATTAAAAAGATACTAAACCAATTTACAAACTTTAATGCCATTCCACATTATAAGAATATCATGAAGACTTTCTGCCCCTTTCTAGAATCACAGTATTCTTCTAGTTTAAAAGCAATTACATCAATTCTCTTTTTATGAGAGCTCTGACAGTTTTTCTTCTGTATCAAACACTGTTAGCACTTATCCCTAGAATTTGCACATGTGAAAATAACTAGCTGTAGAAATCGCTGGCTTGTTAAAAAGCACTGATCTGGGAGTCTGCTGTATTGAAATCTGCTGTATTTGCAGAGAGTGAACATGCAGAAATTCCAATGCTAGCTTTTTTCCCTAGCAGATTCCTGGAGTAAACACTGCAGACCTCACTCAAGGATCAGACAACACTTGGTGAGGTTTTCTGCAGCTCAACTGCAGGATAAAAAATAAAAGCAAGCCCAGTCATGCTCCACATCAAGTAAAGAGCAAATTATTCTTCAAATAAAAAGGTAAGAATCAACTTACTGGTTCATAGATTAGCCCATCTGCAGAGGCGACCATTGTTTCTGCTAAATCCAGAACATCAGCCCCCACATCTATTTTAAACAGGGAGAAAAATATTAAGAGTCATACAGATGATTACAAACAAAAAAAACAAGGTTCAAGTTGAAATGAAGCTTCACAGCACAGTGGCAAACTTTCAGTATAATTACTGTTCCTTGTTAACAAAGTCCAAACCAAAAGAAAAACAAACCCAGCAAGAAGAACATTACTGGGACGTAGGGAGAAACCCCATAATCCTACTTTCAACTTATAATATCAGAGTATCGTCAACTGATGCACAGTGACAAGAAACAAACTTTTCAGATTTGCAATATTTTCTCACTGATGTAACACCTTCAGAGATGTTGTACGCACCATATACACAAGCTTTCTAGGATCTACTATGCATAAGTATTTTTCCCTGTTCCATAAGCACTGAATTCAAACCAAGACTAGTCAAAACAGAGGATAAAGTTTTATTTCTCAAACTAAAAAAAAAAATCTAAAACCACAATTTTCAAAATTTTTTATGCTAACTGGAAAATAATTGAAAAAAACCCCAAATTTTAAGAGTAAGAAGGGATGACTTGTGAATTAATACTTGTGAGACAAACACACATTGTATGGTATTGATGTACCATACAATTAATGCAAGGTTTAACCTAGCCAAAAAAAGTGAGTCTTGAAGATTTGCTTGCATTCACGGTAGAAGTAGTATTCTCTCTCTCTTTCTCAGTCCAGGACAACCAAACCCAGTCCATACAAATAATGGTTCACTACCCAAATGATGTCACAAGAATAGTAAGCATTGTCTTTAAAAGGGAAGGCATCCATCTGTTCATCAGGAGGATGAAATTACCTGATGGTTCCAGTATCGTTCAACTAAAGACCAGGTTAATATTTGCCAAATTCATAAATAAATAAAAGTTCTGATAAATTCCTACTGCTGAGTTGTGTGTCACAGTGAGCTTTTAGAATATCCCAGCTAGAAAGAGAGTGGAACAACAGATCCCTTTTTTGCTGACAGACAAAAATTTCTGAGATGTGAATGAGATGGCATAAATGCTTTTCTTCACATCTCCTACCAGTTCTTTCAGTGAGTCATATGCCATCAAGATCACTACATACCATCAAGATCAGAAGAAATCTCACTGTTAGAATATTTTGAACAACATCTAACTATACTGCAAGTAAATGCATGTTCTGAAGAGCTTTTAAAGTGTTTCAAAACTTTCACTGGTGGAATACTTACATTGACACCTCATGGCAACTGTAATATCAATATTGATTCTTAACTTACTGGAAAGAAAAAAAAAGGCAAAAAGACAGTAAGTAACATTGAGTACATGTATCAAGAGATGTATTACTAAAATTCTCAGATTACTTGCAGAAACACAGACAAAGAACAAAATTTACACCAATAAACTTAAGCTGTTTAAAATTTGGGTGAACCAAGACGGACTTTTAATTATTAAAGCTTTGACGATCGCTTGTAACTTGAGAAATAAAAGCATCAGATTTCCCCGTTGAATTTTACTATGAAAGTTTTAACAGATTTTTTTTGAAATATTATTGACCCAAGAGCTTGTCACACGTATTAAGAATATATAGGTTTCAATATTTTACACACTTTTTTCCCCACACAACTACAACAGTGCAATAAATTTCACAGAATGCAGTGGATCAGGACAACGCAGGAGTTACAAATTTAAACTGAGTAAATATTTGAGCACCTTCTGTTTTGTCCTTAAGACAGGCCATAGTATTTCCAGTCATAATCAGAATTCCTCAGGACAGTGACATTCAGGACAGAACTGAGAAGTTGCTAAAACCAGTTCCCAGAAAACGCTGCCAAGTCATAAAAATCACTGGTTTTGCTAGCACTGCTTCTGGAAGAAGCTCTTTTCTCAAAAATGCTCCCATGTTATAATAAAAAAATGCCTTTGATGTTAAGATCTTTATCCTGAATGTTTCCGTAATGAGGGGTGGTAAAACATAGTTCTTCCCATCAGGGGAAAAAAAACCCAACAAACCAAACACCTCCCAAAAAAAATCTATCACACCAAAAGTGTGATTGTGCGGCATTCCCCAACATTCTGGGCACTTCCTATTGGTTTTTATGTTAGTTTCACAGAAGTCGTTTAAATGATAACAAATAAATCGCCTCACTACAGTCACATGGTCCTGTCACCTCCAGGGAGATTCTCCTGGGAACTTAGCTGACCAGAAACAAATCACACAAGGGATTCAACGGCTCAACTTGGGATCAGACATAGTCAGTAGACAGGAGAAAAGCAATTAAAGCGATACCAATCTCCATTGGTTTAAGTTGTCACAGAACCCCAAGGCTGAGTGATTAGCTTACAATCAAAGTAGAAAATCTGCAGGAGGACATCTCTGAAGCCCCATAATAGTCTCTTAACCATTAGAGTGTCCTTCCTGTGTGATAGCTTCACTAGGGAAAGAACCCACTTTAGCAAAGAACTAAGTGTGAAACTCCCGTCTGTCTGAATGGATTTACTCTAACTTGAGATTTTGATGCATCTCCCTTAAATTTCTCATATTTTTTATTTTTTCATTACAGAAACCTTTGATATTTCTGATGTGCAAGATGTCCAATTAATAGATGTATCTTTAGCTTGTTACCACAGCAACTAGTCAAACAGCTTTGGAAGTTATTTCAGTTCCAGACGCATTATATTTAAAGGTGTTCAGTACTCAAAATCTCCATTTAACTTCACACGGACTCATGGGTGTCTTATCACCTCATGAAGAAGGGTGAACGCAGTCCAGACAAGCACATGAAACCTATGACAAATGTACCTTCAGCCAATCTTGGAGGCCATAACTGGAGACAAGATCAGTAGCAATTTCTACATAACGTAGTCAAAGTTTTTAAGGTTCACTTCCAGCAGCACAAAGCATAATGGCAATATACTAACCCTATAAACTAGAGCAAGCATTGTGTGAATCTGGTGGGTTTACACAGCTGATGTAAACCCACTCATTTCCATATCATAATATAATTACAAGATGATGTACATAGTAATGTCCTCTGAATTGTTAGCAAATAATTTCTCAGGGGACTCCACCAACAAACCTATGCTATTTTGATGACTTCATTGCAGAAATCTATAGTTCTCTTCTTTATAGACTGCAGAAAAGAAAAAACTCAAATGAAAAGATTCAAGTCCCTTTAGTATTTCATTTCTAATTTCAATCATAAATTGTTTGCAAGTCACATGAACATTTCAAATCTATTCTTTCCTGAAATAAAGGTAATTTAAGTTATTTATATTATTAAGTAATTTAAAAGGAATTATAATGGATAAAAATTACCTAGTAAAATCCTTGTCTACTTCATATTCATATTTCATCCATGTGTCCCGATACACCGTGAACTCCATTACAGTCAGGAAAGCTATCGTTGTAAATGCTATCAGAGAAACTGAGTGGTCAAAAGAGGGAAATAAAAAAGTTTATATTGTGAGAAATATTATTCAGAAACATAAGCAGAACAAAATTCTAACATTCCAGAATCTGAGCATTACCAGTGCCATACTTGTATCTTTGATTTACAAATCCATAAGCTGCTCTTAGAAAAATGTTTTCATATCTACAGTATTTGCTTTTATATAGGAGGGGAAAAGAACGAGTCCTACCCTTGCATCAAGAAAGAGATTTTTACATTAAGTACAGTCAAATACTAGAATGATGGGGAGGTTGTGAAATCCCTGTACAGAAGATTTAAGAACAGGCTAGATCCTCCTCGGCATATAAAACAAAATGCCCACAAATCAGGGATGGTCTAGGCAAACTCAATTCTAAACTCAAGCATGAAAGGAGAAGGTGCACCTTGCAGTCCCTTTAAGGCTCCACTTGTCCACAACCTAGGTTTTTACAACCATTTTTTTTATATCTAGCTTTAGAGCCAAGAAGCTAGCAGACGAGAAGTAATACACCACATCCCTGGAAGTGTTCAAGGCCAGGTTGGACAGAGCTTTGTGCAACCTGGTCTAGTGGAAGGTGTCCCTGCCCACGGCAGGGGCCTTGGAACCAGATGATCTTTAAGGTCCCTTCCAACCCAAACCATTCTATGGTTCTATAAATACACATTATATGTAGTGTCCAGTTAGAAAAAGGGGTGCTGATTACATTACTTGTGCATAGCTGTACAGTCAGGACTCCTACCCTAGTATTTCAAACAATTCTCCCTCTGGCAATAAGTAACATGCAGCCATCCCCTCTACCAACAGCTAAATAAGTGACGAACTGGTTTGAAATTATTCTTAAGAAGAAAAATAAATGGTATATTTTCATGGTATATGTGCCTCGCTTATCTCCAAAGTAGCCTATTCATCACACTTGCAGAATTGTACAAAATATTAAATCACAGCTTTTGTTAAGTTGAAAAAAACCTTCAGTTATGGAGCACAGTAGTGATTTGTACAGCTTATTGACGTGTATGTTTTCCATCTGCATGCTGTGGAGTATTTCTATGGAGTCTGTGAAGTGCAACTCGAGAAAAAACAACCCCATCGTTGACAGGCTTCAATTCACTACACAGTGGTCTACAGCGCAGGGGTGGCAGCTGGGACCTGAAGGCACTGAACTACGGGATTAGAAAACAAACACTGGCTGCAGCATTGACTGTTGCATTGATCAGCAACATTTCAAGCTCTAGCTTTCAGCTGAAGCTATGTAATGATCACATATATGAAGACCTTCATGTCAATGCATAGTGTGAAAGCAGATGCACTAATCAGTTAATTACTTTGGCTATCAACTTCCTTTTGGAGGCCTGTAGGCCAGACTCACCCTAGCTATGCAATAGGAAAGCTGAAGCCTTACTATCTATCCAAACACGAGGCAACAATTAGAGCTACAGCTGCTTTCTGGGTAAATCCGAGCAAAGGTATTCATGGATCTGAACAGGAAAATGAAGTCTTATAGAATTTCCAAAGACGGATCCTCTTTTCTGAATGCTCTCACAGACCCAGAGCTGGAGCCTCAGCCCCTTTAAGATACTGGTACTTCTTTTCCAATGGGTTTTAAGGCATTGAGAGTCTGAAAATAGAGTCTTGCTATGTTTTGCATCCCTATCACACCAGAAAATAAGCCTGGCACTTTAATCCTGAATGAAACAGGAATACTATATTAAATTTTTAGAATGGCATAGAATAAGGCAATCCTATATTATCATTTATAAGGTTACTGGGATAAACCAAAGAATGCTAAAATAACTTCTGGCGTTGAGAAATCTTTAAGGCGTCCTTCACCGAAGTGATGTTCTCATGAAGGATAGTGCTATACTATATATAAAAAAAGGCATTTTTAAGCATTTATTGTTTTTCTAAGAATTACAACATAGAAACAATTCACTTGCTTTCTCAGGAACTGTAACTAACATTAGCAAAAAGTTATTTAATCACCTCTCCAAGATTATTTTATATACAATAAACCTTTAATTATTAACAGCACAATTCAGGAAACATAGCAAAGTAATACAGATCCTTGTGATATTACTTCTGCACAAGTGGTGTAATGACTTCAGAGTCTTATCTGTAGATTGTAATTGCTTCTTGTACTTTTTATTCAACTGAGTTTCAGACATAATCGCACACGAGAGAGACTTTTGTCCTCCATTTCAAACTAACTGCTAGCAGTTTCCTACCTAACTGCAAACAATTCCAACAGATGAAGTCACTGCTTCCAGATCAGGATACCTCTAACCCAACCCGACTTAGAGGTGCAATTTTCTGTCCAGATACATATAGAAAAGGTACTTCTTACAGCTACACTTTTTGAGAGAAGCTCAGGTGACTAATAAGGACAGTACGAGCACTGGAATAAAAAGCGTTTAGTCCTTCAAAGGGCTTTCCTTACTCTTACAATCAACTACACCTTCAAAACAAAAAGCTTTAGAGTGCTGCCCTTCATCCTGATGCTTAACTTAGTCAGCTCTTATACACCTCTGGAGAATGTTCTTCCTTTTATGAAAGCACAGAGCTGAATCCAACCTCCATTTCAGGTCATGCTAACACAGTCTCACACAGAAACCTGACAAAGAGAAAAGGACTTAGTGAGACAACAAATGAAAAAGTCTTATTACAGCCTTGGCACAGCACTCTTCCAGTTGTAATTGGTTAAAAGTTTTTACAGTGAACTTTAAAATTGGTCTGAGTCTCACCTGTCTTACACCTGTTCTAGCTTGCAATGAGCAATGAATGCATCTATTTGGATAAAATACTATACCTTTACTTGAAGGAAGCTCTGTCAGTCCACGAAAGAAATGAAGAAAACAATTTTGGCTAGTTTCAAATGAACACAGGTGCCTGCCTTCCTCCTGTTGGAAGCTTCTATTCCCAGAGCATGCTAGAGTGAGCTAAGAGTCAACATGAATCACGTGAGCATCTCAATAAGGCCTACCTGTGCCTCCGCTCACTGAAGTTTCCACATAGCTTTCAGGAACCTTTGGAAAGGCATCCAATTCTTTCATCAAATTCAAGGTCTTCTTCCGATTCAGTCGCCTCATCTTCAGCACACTCCTCCACTTCCTCCTTCATATATTCCCTCTGATTTGAGAATAAGTCATTGTGATTAAAATACACAAATAGTATTACTCAAACCAGCTGGCTATAATCAAAAAGCAATACTAAGGCAATAAAATCTAACAAATATGTTTTAAAGAAACACATGCTAGACAACTGAATGGTCACTCTTGCTTCAAGGTAACTTAAAATCATCCTGGACACTGCCGCTTACATTCCAGCCACATTCAGCATATTCACCATTTAATTATTATGACTAATTTATTTCTCAGTTAAATTTTTATTGGTATTGAATATATTGAATTTTAAATTTTAAAAAAACAAAACCAACCAACCAACCAACCCCTCAGTCCTGAAGTAAGCTTGCTAAACAGACCTGACAATGCATGGAAGTCACTGACTTAGCAGGGAGTATCTAATATGCTGCATAAACTCGGGTGGTTGTCAGACTGCACTGGGCTTCTACACTCAGCCAATAAGGACACATACCATAGACTAAAGGGGGAAAAAAAAAAGCATCTCACATTTTCACAGCTGTAGAATTTTATTGTCATAATAAAATTAACAATTTTCCCTCTGTAAAAATGCCACCCAAAGCAAATTAAGTATCAAATCCTACCTCCACCCCTCAGAATTCTTTCTGTCCTCAACAAGAGCTCTGCTCTCCTTGGAGTCACTGATACATGAAGAAGCAGGATGCCGAGAAGCAGCCTGCCCAGGAAATACTGTCTTAAACTGTTTCTAAAACATGCAAATATGCTCACAACTCAGTCCCGCCAATACGCTGCATGTTTTAACAAGCTGGCACTGCTGTTTTCCTTCTGAGGGAATGATGCACTTTGCCCAGAATTTCTGAACCTACAAAAACCATTGTGCATTTACTGTATTCTAAGAATACATCATGCCATCATCCCCTATTTAAAGGCACCAAGGCAGGCAAGCTAGCCTACACTGACAATGTGTGAGACAATCCTCATCATCATCTTGTAGAAGAATCTGTTCACTCATCTCCCCTCTTTCAAGAGCACGCGAAGACTCTAGCGTGTCCTGGTGAAATTACTTAAAAGCTATTCCCTGCTCTGCCCCTCCCTGGTGCTGAGCAGGCTTCGTACTGTGCAATAACAAGAGAGTAGGCTTTACTGGAGATGGAAGTTCACACGTGAAGAATCACGATCCATGCCTGCAATTTCCTCACTACACAAATTTGCTTCAGACCCTTAGTGAGAAGATAAAGACTCAGCACTTGGTGGGAACATCATTCAAGTCAGCCTGCAGAGACCAACAAAATGATTCTCTGTGTATTGCAGAGGATTCAAAGAAACCACAGTTAAAGTGGGCTGAGAAGATAGGTGCTGGAACAGAATTTCAGTTATACAGCTTCAAAACAAACAAACAAAAAAAAAATCAGGGAAGCAAAGTCCTGTCCTTAATAATTGTGCTTTAAAGAACTACCTCAACTCCACTTGGAGTAGCTTAAGAAGCCGGATAACTTAGGAGCAGGTATGGCAAAGCAGCTGCTTGGACACAATGACTGCAGACATAACATTCCTTAGCCCAGAGGAATCACCAGCCAGGCTTGCTCCTGCACTATAGACAGCACTGAAGCCAACTTAGCACCGGTTCGTTTTCCACAGGTCTTCTCTGCCACCACATGTGTAGCAGCACACCAGAGGTACAAGATAAACCTAGAGAATTTGAGAGCATTTTACCAGGAAACTTTCTAAATCAGTGCATCACTGAGTATGTGGAGTTTTGTAATCTAGCTGGAAGTATCCGAGTTGTTCATTTGTTTCTTTAATCCCACCTATACAGACCCGGGACAGATAGCTGATACCTCCCCCCGCCCATCTCACCACACGCACCTCAGAAACACCAAGTATAAAACTTGGAATCCACTGCTACAAGAGTAACACATTACAAATCCAACAGCTGTTATTATTATTAAAAGCTGGAAAAGAAAAAACGTCGCGTAAATGCCAGTCGAGCCCAGAGCGACGGCAACCCCGACCCACCGGAGGGGCTCGGGCAGTTGTCGCTTATTCAAACAACTNCCGCCCGCGGCAGCGCGGCACCGGCTCGGCGGCGAGGAATAGGCAAAAAACCGCGTGTTTAGGGGAAAATGGCTGGTGTTCCCCGCCCGCGCGGCGCGGAGCGGCCCGCAGCGGATCCCTCCGGCGTCTGGGGACCCGCGGCCTCCTGCGGCGCGTCCCCAGGGCCTTCACAGCGCTACAGCCCGGCGGGCCGCGGCGGTACTGTTGGAGAGGCTGGGGGTGTAACAGCAGGTAACGCCTGGAAAGAGGCAGCGTCTTCTCTTTGCTTAACTAGGAGCGGGAAAGGGAGATGTTAGGCTCACAAGGCAGTCCTCAGACCTGAGGCGGAAAAAAG
This sequence comes from Rhinoptilus africanus, assembly GCA_013400135.1. Taxonomy (NCBI): domain Eukaryota; kingdom Metazoa; phylum Chordata; class Aves; order Charadriiformes; family Glareolidae; genus Rhinoptilus; species Rhinoptilus africanus. The sequence goes on along the minus strand of VXBO01005759.1, from coordinate 277,581 downwards.
TAAGAAGGCTCATTTATGCCCCAAATACTTGTTCTCTTCCCTGTGTTGGTGGAGTCAATATAAAGGCACCGCCTCTCACCACAAACCTTACCCCCTTAGTAACGGCACTGTTAGTTTACCTCCAGATTTTTTCCTTACAGTTCATTCTCCTCTGTGCCAGTGTCCCGTGCAGTCTTCACAACTGCGTGGCTACCAAAACAGACTGACAAAGTCAATTACCAAGAGGTTATATTATGTGACTGCCACCACGCCTGCAAGTTCACGAGTCGCTGAGCCAACCTAAACATCATCCTACAGCCAAAAGGGGAGCTCTCCTATACCTTTGGGAAGTACTGACATCTTCGGTGGCACTAACGTTATTCAAGGAGAAGTGCTCCATGTAAGATTTTAAAAAAAATAATTTAAAAATTATACCAAACACATACATCGCTAGATCAGAAAGGACAGAGCCTGAAGACTTGAGTGATTTTTGAAAATGAGGCAAGCAAGTAAAACCCACACCCCAGAAATGCAGAAAGTTGGGTTTCACAGCACTAGTAGATTGTCCATTTTTAATGCTTTAGAGGAAAAAGCAGATCCATAACAAAAGAGTCTTAAGTAGCATGCCAGAGGATATGCAATTTGAAGAAAACAACTGTTCATCTGCTCATCTACAGCATTTGAGCATGAAAGGAACCTGAAAATGAGAAAGTCGTACGAACAGATTCAAAGAGTATTTTTGGCTTTTTAGGGATAGGCAGGCGGTGGGTTTCAAGGCAGCAAAGACAACACAGCAACATGCTGATGTTGACACTGAGTTCTGATCAGTCTGTTTTGATCATTTTGGCAACTGTAGTAACAACTGGATCAGAGAGTCAGAAAGGAAAAGGGGGTGAGAGAACAGTACCAGAATACCAGATAAATAAGCAGGCCAAAAATATCTTTATCTGTGCATGCGTTCCTTCATCTCAGAAAGAGCAGACAGCTTTAGGTACAGCACTGAAAGTTCTTACATTGACGTGCCAATGGTCGTAGGGTATAATTCAGCAGCCAGGGATTTTGCTGGCTAAGCCCTATTTTCCCTTGAAATGCTCTCAACGCTGGGGCCTGGAAAGAGCAACTGATAGATCTAGTTATTAGCTGTGCATCAGGGATGCTCAACAGATGTTCTCACAGGCTGTGAACTAAAGCAGTCCAATCTGCTCACAGACAAAAATGGTTTTGGCACTAGTGCTCGGTGCCGCATTGAGATGCCTCTTACAGAGAAGTGGCATGGGACAGAACTGCTTGCAGCTTTGCACCATTATAGTCGTATTTTTAACTACAGATGTCTCTATAGGATTTTACAAGAGAAAACACAGTAATCATTTTTCAGAAATTGAGAAAAATAGAGAAAATTATATAGTGCACTACACTGACATTATATATTTGACTGTACTGTGCTAAAGCGATGTAAGAGTGATCAGACCGCATTCATCACGTGGCAGACTATTCCAATCCAAACTCTCCTCCTTTCCTTGTGCCCCGGCGTGTTCGTTTTCTGCTCTCCTGATCGCACCTCAGTGGCGGCTGCCTATAAGCACCTGCCAGATTTCCTTTGGGAGCCTGAAGGCAGCAGGGAAGGAGGAAGAAACTCAGCTGCCACGCAGGCGAGCCCAGGGGCTGCCCCGCAGCTGCTGCCGCTTCATACACATTTGTCTCACCGCAGTATTTAACAAGATCCCAAAGCGCCCCGAGTCTATGTAAAAAACACAACTGCCTTGCCAAGAAACTCAGCACTTCTTAATACTGGTGATTTATGAAGTCCCTTCATGTGTGTGAAGAGGGGAAACCACGTAAGATGTCTCATATCCGTACAGTTTAGCAAACCACAAATGAAGCAGGACAGAAAAAATAAAAAAATCCCAGGAATATTAGGCCACTGAGCACATTGATATCAAAGACAGTAACAGAGAAGATGGTAGACCAAACAAGAGGAGAAAAACGTAAACACGCACAGATTCCCCACCTGCGCTTCAACACACTTTGGTATCAACATGCTGGAAGCCGTATGGGAGGCGCACAGAATTAAAAACCTGGTTAAAGCGTTTTGAGACTAAATTCAGGCCGTTTTCTGCCGCTACAGCCGCCTGCACGGGTGTTTCAAAGGGCTTTGAAACTGCTTAGCGAGAAAGGGGGAGAGCAAGGGGCCGGGTCGCTGGCAGCGGGGATGGA
>VXBO01005759.1:216496-275336 GCA_013400135.1 Rhinoptilus africanus | reverse complement strand
GATGGCCGCGGCACGGGGGGGCGGGGGGGGGGCGGGGGTTGGGGGGAGGGGGGGAAGAAGGAGCCGCTTTACCGTAACGTGGAGGCATCGAGGTGGCATTTAGGCAGGAGAAGGAGAAGGAAATACAGGTGCAGAAGAGCAAATATGGAAATAAGGGGGTGGGAGTGGCGGGAAAAGGGGTGGAGGTGAAGAAAATCAGTCCTGGGGGCCGGGCGGTGAGGACTGCAGGGACTGGGAGGGAGGAGGCCGACGGCAGCGGGACGGTGAGGGCGTTGAGGGGCGGGAGCGAGGGAGAGCGGGCCCCCGCGCAGGCGGCGGGCGCCCCAGAGCAGCGATGGCGGCGGGAGCTCCCTGCGGCCAATGGGGAGGAACCACGCTCGCAGGAACCAGAGCGCGGAGGCAGCGGGAAGGGGCCGCCGCCGCCTGTGGCGCCCTCGCCGGGCGCTGGGGGGAGCCCGGCGCTGCCGTCGCCGCCCCGCAGCCGCGCTGGTTGCCCCCGCCCGCCTCCTGAGCCGCCGGTCCCCCTCAGGGCACCCTCCCCTGCGCTGCGGCCCGTCCCGCCTTTTTACCTCAGGCGGCGGAGCTGTTCCATCCCGGGGGGATTTCGAGCTTTGTGCGTCCCCCGCTTTAGCGGGTGCTTAAAACCGGTTACGGCCACGGGTTGCCACAGGTCTGTGCCTCCTGCCGGCGGAGGAGCCCCGGGCTGGCCCCCCGGCGGAGGCGCAGGGCTAGCGGGGGCGGCCGGGCTTGAGGCGGTCGCCAGCCCTCCCAGCATCGCTTCGCCTCAGCCCTTCCAGCGGCCAGAGGTGCGGCTTCCTCGCCCAAAACCCGGGTGGAGTCACATCCACGTGCAGGAGTTTGGTTACTGGGGTGGTATTTATTCACGGTCTCCCGTTTTCGTGGTGCATCTGTTGCTGGTTTAAATAAAAACAGGAGGGACATGAAAGGGAGGCCTTGGTCTCTGTTCTTCATCAATTTTCAAACTTGGTCCCACTTCTGGTCTTTTCAGAGATCCTTTTTTAAATTATCTTTGTGAAAATTTCATAGGGTCTCAGAAAGCAGACCAGTCCAGTTCACTGGAAGGAAAAAATACGTTAAAGCTACTTAGCCTATTTACCATTAATTCCTTGTGTAAACAGGATCACTCTGCTGTACAGAATCACCACTGTTTTAATACATAATCCAAAATTATTTACCTCTACAAATCTTTTTAAAGATAAACTAACCCTAATTCTTCTTTTGAATATTTCTGTGACTTAGCTGATATTTAAAACTCAATTTATACAGCTGCTTCGTGAGGCTCATACTTCACTCACAGGGGAGCTGGGATAAGTACTGTACCTGAGTAAAGTACTCTAAAAGCTGCGGCTAAAAATACTGTGGTGTAATCTTGTTGGTTTTCTTCCTTTTCCCAATAATTTAAATTGCTTGGTGTATACAGATAACTGATGCAAAGTTGTGTCTTTCATTCAGCGGAGATTTGCTGTATGTTGTTGATAGATTATATGGTGTGTGTGGGGAGGAAGGGAACATCAGTCACGGAGCTGAATTCCTGTCTAGATTACAAATATCAGGTTAGTAATAAAGCCTGATCTATCATCACCTGGCTATTTTTAGTAATTAGATCATGATTACAAAGCAGAAATATTTTTATAATTGATTAAGTTACATGAAAACACTAATCCTTTTGCATAATGGCTTCTTGAATTGTCCAGACATTCAGCATAAGGCCAGCAACTATCAGGAGGCAAAGACACACTAGTGTACATTGTGACCTTCAGTATTTCTTTCATTTTAGTGTTCTGTTTTCCATTCTTTGGAACACGGTTTTCCTGGGAAAAGCAGGTGAACATTAGTAAATAGGTTTCTCAAAGTCTCTTTGAAGTTGTATTTACAAAAAGCCATAATTTTTACTCCTTTGCTACAAGTTTGCTTTGTCCCAGCATAAAGCTTATTCTTGAAAAGTGTCACTAACCTTAAAATGCTGGATGGTAGGAAGGATTTGGGCTTCTGCAGGGCTACCTGGTTGAGAATGGTGTTAGCTGGCACAGTGCAGGTATATGAATGATTTGCCTTTGACAGAGGGAAAGGCATTGTTGTCCCAAAGCAGGGTCATTTCCCCAGTGTGCACGATGTCAATGCATACAGCATTGCTATTTGTTAATTGCGTAAAAGACACTGAAGTCTTTTTCAGGGTTTGGGAGAGATTTGGATAAGCCTTTATGTGAGCTGATGTTGGTAGTAGGATATTCATAAATAACAGCAAGTTTGACATAGTCTTGCTAATATTTTATCAAAGTTTTTCAAGTTGTCATGACCCTTGTGGTGTTTAAGATATAGAAGTAGCGTGGATGTAAGTTGATTCTTAATCATCAGAACGAGGTTCCTCAAACTTATTGTGAAATCTGTGTAGGAAAGTATGCACCTTGGACTGATTGGGCACTATAAGAAATAAATCTTTAGAGTTTGCTTGAAAATTATTCCCTTGATGGCCAAACAGGTTTTAAGAACATCTTGTCAAATTGCTAGAAAGGTTTTGCTTATAAGAATATTGTGATTTTAATAATAAAGAACATTAACTCCATGTTTTGATGGTGTTGTTTTTTTTTTTAATTTTACTATGCCTGTAACAATTTGGGTATGCTTGGTGAGAGCTGAACCTAGCAAAAATAACAACTGCTAATTAAACTTTATCTAGTCTAAGTGTAATCTGGCAATCACCAGGGTTTCAGTTAATTTTCAGAGCACTTCTGCAAGGCAATCTGAAGGGGTCAGGATACTCATACACGAGCACCTCAACATGCCCAGTAGCTCCAGTGCATCCCAGCTCTTTCAACAGACGTTGTATTTCCGCACAGATCTGCTCACGCAGTGAACGGCGGCCGTGTGGATAGCCCTGGTGTTTCTCAGCCTCCATTCCTGCATGACAATACTTTTTTCCCAAACTCCTAGCACACAGCACTTCTTTCATGTCCATCTGACTAAGCCACAACTTCCAGCTACACCTTCCGACATCTCTGTAATCCCCTGTCCAGCTCTCCCCACACCTTCCTAGCCCAGTCCATGTCTCTAGGAGTACCTGTGGACCGTCTCAAAACAGTACATCTTTTCCCTGCCAGGGTACCTGAATCAGCTGCTTCTCTTTCTGCTCCCTCCCTCTCAGTCCCCACCTTCAGACTGACCCTGGCTTCCCCAGAGCTCTGATCCTTTTCTACCCTGTTTTCTGTCACAGGCTGCTTACCCTTCAAGATAGAGCAGAGACTCTGAAGTGCCATCTGGCTTCATGTTCATCGACACCTACTGCCTTAACTCTACTGCAGGGAGCTCAGGGTAATGATCACAGGCTATCTGGTGAGAAAGGATGGGCACCATGTGAGCAAACCGATTGCAGTTGAAAATGCGCTCTGCACAGATGGTAAGCAAGGGAAAGATTGCTTCCTGCCGCCTTCTGCCAAAAAGCAACTGCTTCAATAATGGTGTCTGAAAGCAAGAGGTATTTCCTTCTCTCCAGGTTTGTTGCGGGCATTTTCTGTACTTGGTCGGGTTTCCATCATACCCAGCTGCTCCTGCCTGGTGATGACACCACTTCCCTTCCATATGACAAGATGCGATCAGGAAAAGAAAGGCATTAATTTTTCTGCTTTCTCCCATCTGGTGCAATTAAGTACTTGAGAGAAAGATAAAGCAGAAGTTATATATTCTTCATTCTGGTCAAAATATATAAAACTATGCACCAGTTCCCAACTTCCTAGCATGCAGTATTTTTGCTGTACTGCTGTGACGTTGGTTATATTGTTAGGGTCCACCATGAAATCTAATCATTCCCTTCATTTATTTTTTGTGTGACTTATGCATGATGCTTCCTGTGTTTGTACAGATTCCAGATGTTACAGAATAGACACAGATAAAATTAAAAAGCCGATAGCCTGCCATCATTCTGTCATACTTTTACATAATTAATGTGTATATGTTGATAGATTTAAATACTCCCCAGAAGCCTTTGTAGTAAATTTCATTTGGGACTGAAAATGGAGACTCTCGAAAATGTCAGCTTAGCTGTTTATATTGCCCAATTAAGCAAAAGAAGGTATGTTGTCATGGTTTTCACTGGGATAGAGTTGACTTTCTTACTAGTGGCTGGTATAGTGCTATGTGTTGGGTTTGGGATGGGAATACTATTGATAGCCCACTACTGGTTTTGGTTGTTGCTAAGCAGTCAAGGGGTTTTCTGCTCCTCACACGGCTCTGCCAGTGATTAGGCTGGGAGTGCACAGAGTAGCAAGGGGATGTTACCAAAGGCAGGCCTGTGCTTTGTTTCTAAAATAATTGTTTCTTACTGATTTTCTTACTGTGTGAGAAAATAGCTAATTACTGAACTTCTTACTGTATAGAAATAGTTGTTCACTGAGCTGATGTTACAGATAGTGATAATGAGGAGACAACCAGAAGTAGTTAATCACCAAGGATGGAATAACAACAAGTAGTTAATCACTCCAAGGTTCTTCTATATGTCAAATATGCGCTTCTATACCAATTAAAAGAGAGTTACGGCTACTTCAAAGAGCCTTCTCAAGAAGTTGGCAAACTTACAGCACACTTTTACTGTCCTGAGATGACTCAATATCTTAAAAGGATATTGTGAGGAAGGGTCCCCTTACCCAAATGACCACCGAGACACTCATGCCTGTGCAGAAGTGTTTTGCCAACACAGCAAAGTTTGATACGCATGGGTAAAAAGGGCTATTTGGTCATCCTGATGAATATGTAGGCCTAGGTGGAGTTATGTATTAGGTAGGCGGAATAATGAAAATATTTTGTGTATAAATAATGGGTGAATACCCCGGTAAGGTGTGCTAGATTTGTGGGTTTTCCCCCTAGCACCTGACGTCGAATAAAGCAATATCTCCTCTCTAAACTACTTTTGGTTTCGAGGGCTTTCATTTCAGGTAACAGGGACACATCCAGGACAGCTGACCCCAGCTGACCCATGACCATGCCATATGACATCATGCTCAGCATATAAAGCTGGGGGCAAAAGAAAGAAAGAGGGGACATTTGGAGTGATGGTGTTTGTCTTCCCAAGTAACTTGTTACACTTGATGGAGCCCTGCTTTCCTGGGGATGGCTGAACAGCTGCCTGCCGATGGGAAGTAGTGAAAAAATTCCTTGTTTTGCTTTGCTTGCCCACACGGCTTTTGCTTTACTTATTAAACTGTCTATCTCAAACCACAAGTTTTCTCACCTTTACCCTTCCGATTCTCTTCCCATCCCACCGTGGGGGGAGTGAGCGAGCGGCTGCATGGTGATTTGTTGCCAGCTGGGGTTGAACCACAACATATGTGTAGCTGTTCTAGCGCCTGTCTGCTCTGTGCTTGCTGTCTTCTGCAACCAGGGATCTCATGGGTGACCACAGGAGAGAGGCTGTGTGAGCGCCCTGTTCTGGTGACAGCCAGACACCACCTGTATCACAGGTATTGCTGACTACAGGTGGAAAATGTCAGATTTCCCAGTTGTTTGACCACGCAGACCTTTCTGTTTCTGCAGCTTCCTGAAGCTTTATTCATTTCAGTTTAAACATACTTTTTCAGTTATCTAATGATTTTGTGCTACTTTTTTTTTTTCAAGTTATATGAGAAAGAAACCATTTCTTCCGGTCAACGAAGTAATGAGAGAGAAAAGTGATTCTTTTTCAGTCCATCTCACTTTTACTAACCAAAATTAACTAAATGAACAAAAAGTATTTTATTCTAGGTCAATCTAAAACATAATTTTTAATTTTTCAGTTCTTGTGAAAAATAAGGGTAAACTATGAGGCCAGACTTCTATCATTTCAGAGACCTGTAGTTTGAATGCTCCCTGGGATGGTGGAAAAGCTGGTTTCACTTTGTGCTTCCAGCCAGAGGACCAGAGCCAGTGGCTCCCATGGGAGCTCTCTAACCATTGGACTTTGGTGGCTCTGCAGGGGATGCTCTTGCTGCTGCTGCCACTGCTCTTGTCCTCAAGAAGACACATTTTTCTCTTCACTGATTTCTGTCCTCAAACTGAAGCTGCCATCCTTCTGTCTGTCAGGTTCTCCTCCCAGTGGTCTCAGTTCCCTAGGGTTTTTTGGGAGCTTGTGGAATTTCCCTTTTTTTTTCTTTAAATTGTAGTCTCCTGGGGTTTGATTTTTGTTTATTACCCCCCCCCCCCCCAAAAAAAAAAAAAACCAAAACCAAACAAAACCAAACATAAACCTTAGTTCCCAAACAGACTACCGTATGGAAGGTTTCTGCATTGGTAACAAACGTTTCTAAGCCACTAGGCCACAAAGGTTCTGCCGGAGGCTAGAGAGATTTTCTGGGCTCAGGACAATTTCTAAACATCAATTTAACCTTTGCAGAAGAATTTGCTTTAACCTAGAGAAAAATATTTAGGATAATTTAGGCTGACAGGTATGGAAAAATCTAATACTAGGAATTTAAAACAGAACGCTGCCACAAATTTTTGTGAATAAAAATAGAACAATCTTTTCTTAGCACTTTCAACAGTACAGAGACCATTAGGAGAATAAGAGCACTGTTATGCGCTATTAACAGGTACTGTGGTGGAAAAAGCGTTCCACTGAGAAGATTCATTATTTTGTATTTCAGGGGAGTGGCTGTCGTGGACAAGCTGTTGCTGTTATCCTAGCTTTGTGTATAATGTCCTCATGAAAATTGTATTTTAAAGCTATAATACAATTTTAATCCCTGGCTTACTAAGGGGTTTCTTTGGTCTTTTTATTTGTTTGCCAAAATATACCTTGATATTTTAAAACAAAGTATGATTGACTCTTTAAAAGCATGTAGGTAAATCTAATTCAACAACTTCTATTCATCCTGCTCAAGTCGATTTGTTGGCAGAACTGGAAGTTGTGTACCCTTTGGTGTGTGTTGTATGTACTTTGCAGTTTTTGTTTCCTCAAAGAAAGTAATTGAACAAATATCTTTAAAAAAAATCTTTGGTCAAACTGTCTCTAAAAATAGACATTTTTTTTAATAATGTGAAGCACCCTGGCTTTAATGACTTGAAAAGAGCATCAGTGTTTTGAGAAACAAATCTTTCCATGTACCTAAAATAGTGAGATGTGCAAAGCAAATATTGGCTTTTAAAAATCTTTTCCAGTTGTCTTATTTGCAGAGACTTTAGATTATTCCTGGTAAAGTCATCAATATAAATATAGCTTAACTCCTGCAAGTCTGATACAACTCTCCATTTTTAGTGGAGACCCAGTTTTAGAAGAGAAAACTTGCACGTTAATTCCTACAGCTGTGGGCTCTCTATATGTAGCCTACAGCACTTCCGTTAAAGCCTCAAAATGCAGTTTTCTCCTTATAATCATGGAGGAAACTTGTATGTGGACTTAATGGGGCTGAATAAAGCCAGGAACCCAGAGACTGTGCATGGGAGGGTAAATCTGCTTTTCTTGATGTACTTTCCATTCGTTTCCCTGTGGAAGGTCAGTGGGGACACAGCAGAACGCCCCAGACAGCTCTTGGTGACAACAGCCCGTAGGACCAAATACTTCTGGGTGAAGAACTTCTTCAGTCTGTGTCTTTGTTGGTGTCTCAAAATCTGTACGGAGCCAACACAGGTTGTCCAAACAGCTGTGGAAATGTTGCTATGTGCAAGAAAAGAGCAGGGCGTGCCGAGGGAGGAGAGTTATTTGTGGCTCCCCAGGTAGACGTTGCTTTATCTTCCCTCCTGGAAGGCAGTCTTCATCGGGATGTTCCCAGTTCCATGGGGTTTTGCAGTTTATTATTCGGATAAAATAAATCATCACTAGAAAAATATACCTAAAAGATCACCATAGCTACCTGACAATGTACAAAACAAAAAGCAGGGCTATAGGTCAAGCCCTGGGGAACCGTGGTTACTGACACAACAGGGGAAAGACTATTCACGAGGACTGTGGTAAGGAAACAGGCCTCTTTGGAGTGGCATCCAGAGCACCTATGAGTTCAGCTGCACCATATGGCTGTGCTGATCCAACAGTTCTCCGCTGCTGGGGCACTAGCTTCAGCCTTTGTCCACAAACCTGGCATCCATACTGCTGTGTCTCTGATCCCACGAGGCACGGTGCAGTGCCATGGCATCTGGACACACTGCTCAGAGCTGGGTGCTGGTTATGGGGTGTGTCAATACCCACAAGGCTAGATAAAGGGTGAAGCAGGCTTGGGGTTCATCCAGGAGGTCTAGTTGGAAGGGAAGAAGAGGGAGAGGGGCCAGAGGCAGCCCTGGAGACCAGGCTGCAACACCTTGTGGAGGGTGGAAAAGCTCTTGTGCTTCCTTTTCCTCATACGCGTCTTCAGTTCTATGGAGCATATTCCTTTTCTTTTTTTCTTTCTTGTTCCCTCTGCTGTGTTTTCATGTGCAGTAATCTGTTTTTTCTCTTGAATTTAGGGAGAATAATTATTTCTGATTATTAGGGCGATAAGCAATGAAAAGTGTAAAATTTCAAGCATTTTTGTTTATTGATGTGGGAAGGTTCCTAGAAGCACCCTTGTCCAGCTGTACTGCATGAACTCACCAATTCTGAGTAAACTAACATGAGATCACAACGAGGTATGTGTCAGACTTCTCATCCTGCCAGTCGCACTGCTGGCTTGGAAGTGTCAGCACCTTAGGAAATAACAGGAAACGTTCTGTCTTGAATATATATGTCTTGAATAGCACTTTGAAAATCACACTGGTATTTTAAAAAATTACGGTTCATCACCCTCTGTGTCTTTTTTCTTTTTAGTGTTGATTAAAACAATCATCAATGCTGTGCCTGACAGGGAGATAATATTCAAGTTGAAACTAGATTTCTTGTTTGTGATGAAAAAAACTGACTTCAAATATCTGTCTTGCACAGAAAAGGTGAAGGGCACCGTGGGGTGCTGTGACTGCTACAAAATGAAGAAGTTTCTCATAAATTATAAACAGACTTTACATCCTTTTGAAATGTGGAAAAGCTCATTTAAACAGTTATTAAATACAATTTTAAAAGTAGATGTTTGCTCCAGGATGCGAGATATGGAGGGGCAGCCAGCTGGTGGGATGTGGAGGCGAAGATGCTGGGAGACAGGGTGACCTCCCTCTCCCCCTGCCCCTGAGCTCCACAGCATGTTCTTTTGCTGTCCTTAGCTCTCTCCTGATCAGATCTGACAATTAAAATACTTTTCGTATTTTATTTTAAGCTTATACTTCACTCTGTTTTTATTATTCAGTGCTATAGTTTCCCAATGTGTAGAAAACCAGAAAAGTCTTTGCCTTTGAGAAATTACATTTTAAGCATGGGATATGCTTGAAGCAATGAGAGCAGAAACAGAAGAGGAGAGAGACAAATGTAGCAAGATGGTTTTGGTTTTCGGGCCATTAGATTTAATTTATGATTTTGACCAGTTCTTTATGGACAGGATTCATCTCAGCACGCTTTAATTGCTTAAAATAGAGGCATCTGTCCTAAGCTGAAGAGCTGGGCTGCCCATAGCCAAAGGAAAGCAGCAGATACCTCCACAGAGGGATTTATCCCTTTCCGGTAAGTATCTAAAGAAGATGGTAGGATGGACCCTGTAGGGATCCCTGTCTTTCTCCATTGATTCTGAAGGAAGCCCGTGTGATTTGTTTAGATTAAATACTTACTTTTCACATGGCAAGAATAATCCCAGGCTCAAGTAATATTATTTCTTGTTGAACTTTAAAGAAAACCAGAATTGTGGGGTGGTTTTTTTCTGATGTTTTTCACATTTTCATTACAGGGGAAAAAATCTATATACCCAAAGAGAAATTTTTATTCAAAATGTCCATCGGAGGAAACTGCGTACCTGTATGGGCTGGTGCCAACTGTGTGTCAGCTGGCAAGCTGGATCCCGGAGCCAGGCTGTGAAACGTGGCTGGTGGCCCTGCTCCTGCCCTCTCCCCTCGCTGCCCGTGGAAGGGAATATGTGCCGAAGTGCTTTGTGTGCCTGCCCTTTGTGTGCACGACGAATGTGCCTTGGGCCTAAGAAACGACAGCGGTAGGACCTGTGATGACTTGAAAAATCACGCACCAGTGCTATCCACCCTCCAGCCAGCAAAGGACAAATGATGCATTATAAATCCAGCTCCTTTACCAGTGGGGAGATTAAAGAAGCAAGAAAGAAGTTTCTTAATCCCTGCCTCAAGCGGTTTAAAACCTTTTTGCTTCGGGTCCTACATAAATCAGAACACGGGACTGGCTATATTCTGCAAATAAATCTTCCTTGATATTTACTTCTCACATAACTTCTCTGTAACAAAATCTGAATTCCCTACCAAATATGCTAATAAAACGTCAACCATTCTATAATTTAGTAGCATCATAATACTTCCTTCAGTTGTATATCTCTCTTTCAGAGAGCACTTGACATACTGCTTTCACCTAAAAAGTAAATTTAATATCTTAATATATCATTTAGTCTATTATTTCTTAATATTGAAACTCACTAAATATAAACCAGCTGTACAGTAATTAATCACGCATGAATGCAAACCAAATGTAGACTAAATTAGCCTGAAAAAAACCTCACACAAGTAATTTCCACATGCACTTGAGGAAAATAATTTCAAAAAATGGAAGTATATGAATTATTTCTGCTAGAGTGAGCAATCATAGTAATGGCAGAGGACACAGTACTGAGCATTGCGATAGGATTAAAGAACGTGTATCTTTTTTTTTCTGAAAGAATAGGAATCACCAAAAGAAAAGCGATGATTAGTTTATAAAACATATTTTGCACATACAGGAAACCTGTTTGAGGATGTGACGATACCTTACAGACAATCAGTAATTAAGCCTTACAAGCAGGCAGAGAACTGATAACAAATATATCACAGCTGAAAATGTGCACCCGAGACAAGCTGCCATTCCGACAACTGGAATCCAAGTGCTGTAGGTTTCAACAAAGACACCAAAAACCAGCGGCCGACTTTGTGCATGAGCCACCTCGGAGCTGCTCCGTTGCCGCGTGTCCTGCCACCGCGCTGGACACGGCGCACCACCCTGCCCCGTGCTTGCCGCGGTTTGCACTTGCAGGCAAAGCCTGTGCTGAAATGCCAAGCTGTGACTCAAGTTGCCATGTTGTCTTTAGCTTTAAAAGGAAAAAAAACCAACCTAGTGCTCACAGTAGTGATCCAGAGCTTGCGGTAATTTGAAGCTGGCTCATACATCCACACGGGTGTGATCACAGCTTTCAGGTGGTGGGCATGTTTGCGGTCACCTCAAAACCCCAAATCAGCCCTTCCGGACTGTTTGCACCCCTATTGTGAGAAGTCCTGCCCATGTTCGGATAAACCGGTGCCACTAGACTTTTGATCTTAGGTAGATGTAAAGACTTTGACATTTCATTGCAAACCAGACCAACTGAACAGTTGTTTAATTAAACAATTAAGGAGTTGTTTGCCGGCACTTTAAGAATCCCAGCCTTCTCTTTTCTGTTGCATGAACTTTTTTTTGCTGTGAACTTAACCCGTCACACTTTTCTTTCACTACACATATTTGCTGATGCCAGAAGCTCCGGCAGAAAGGGTTCACAAATCAAGCTTTTGGCAGGTTGCAGGCTGGGTCTCATTCTCACCTACACCTCGATGCCTCGGGGGACACGCTGTCTTCTCCAGCTGAAGCGCACAGGTATGTCTTTTCTTGCTTCCCCCAGTCGGCTCTGCTCATTTCCAGCTGAAACACTTGGCTGTCTGAAACCCAGGTAAGACCTCTTCAGGATTTAATTTTCCTGCTAAGTGGGGAACTAAAGTATGGTGGAGTTTTGCCGGTCTTTGTTTCTCTGTCTAAGTGAGTCACATTTAAAGAGTACCACTGGTATTGAACGTCATGGTGTTAGACAGGGTAGGGACTGGGATGTATAACTTCTGAGATTGCTCTTACCATGGATACCTGTATTTTACTGCGGTGCTGTCGCAGTTAAAGTCATCTCTTAGTCTGTCTGTTATTCTGACAGAGTGTAAAATGTAAAGGCCAGCCCAGCAGGAAGATGTTTGCTCAGTTTTGCCTCAGACTCTGGCTCTGCTGCCAGCTCTCTCTGTAGCCGGGGAGCCAGGTGCAGCTGCACAGATAGATGCTCACCAGCATCACCTCACCGCCACACACCGGGTCTCTGCGGTGGTGGCAAGTGAGGGGAGCTGAAGCAGCACGAAAGGCTGGTGGCCCTTGACAGCTTGCCCTGCCTGTGATGGATGAAACAGCCATGTAGATATGGCTGTTGTGTTATGTGCTGCACAGAGCTCCATGAACCAAGCCTACATCTGTAACATCTGAAATACTCTGAATGCCTTTTCTTATGTTCCCCCTACTCTGGGGAATCTTAGCTCATTCAGCACAGCAAAGGCTGTATGAAGGTGAGGAACAAGAATGGAGCTGGGAAGCAGCACTTTGGGCACAGTCATGTAGGCATGCCCCAGCAGCCGGAGCTGCATCAGGGTGGGCTGGCCCCGCTGGTGCCTACAGATGGAGAAAGAGGTGGAAGGCACAAAGATGGGGGGCAGGCTGTGGTTTGGGACCTCTATTTGGTGGCAGGATGCTGGGTTGTCTTTTATACCCATGGCTGCCTTCTGTTTTTCCAACAGGGTTTGTGTTGTCAAATCTTACTTTCCTCCAGGTGAGTGGGAAGAGGAAGGATGTGAGGTAAATGCCACAATGCACCTCACTTGGGTTCACATTGGGGATCCCCTCGGCGAGTCTTTTGTGTTGATACTGACGTTACCTGCTTTTTCTCACTGCACTTTAAGATGTCGCTGTAATCTTGTCTCTGCCAAAATTCATAGCATTTGGTGTGGCATTTCTCACTGGCCTCTTCATTAGGACCTTGGTCTTTGTTTTAACTTAATGAAAAGAAACAGGAACCTCAAGAGAAGGAGTTCAATCTCTGCAAACAGCCCAGCTGAACCTAGTTAGGATTAAATAGCTTGTATTTGAATACTACAGCATTTGTGCTGATAGCATTCTGGTTTTATTTTACACTAAGTGTTAATATGCTTTCACAGTCTTCTCCAAAAGCCCCTTGTGAGGTGTCCCTCTCCTTTCATCCCAGTTTCAGTACCAGAATTTCCATCATGAGAAATTTTCGCTAGAACAAAGTAAAAATCAGGGTTTCCTTTTAATCTTTATATTTTTATTATGGCTCTGTCACTTTAGTAAAGGTCAGCTCTGGATAAGCCTACGCACGAGGAGTGCCTTGGTAACCCACCAGTTCTTCTCTTGCAGTGGTACCAGTTTGAGTTTCATGGAGAGGCATGAGGCTGGGGCTGGCAATCCTGTTACACCTCAGTAAGTACAGATTTTACAATTATTTAGGCCAATTTTGAAATATTATCATGCAATTTACATATGTCTCCAAGATATAAGAGGACTTTATTTAAAGTACGCTAGTAAGACACACGTGACGATGAATCCTTACTCCCCACTTTCCTGCCTAGGAGCTATGAGTGATGTGAAACCTTTAAGTGCAAAGAAAAGATACGTGTTTGAGTAATTGAGTCAGAATCAAGTCCTGAAAGGGGCAATCAATATCTGCTAACAAATAATGAGCGTGGATCTGCATAAATAAAGAAAAGCAAGCCACCCAAATTTACGCATTACTTTGTACCTGGAGTCAAAGGTCACTCACCACCTGAAGTATAGCCTCAGCCATAGACGGAAATCAGACTGTATTTTTACTGTTGTGATTGCATTACTGTTTCAAGTGTTCTGTGAGATCTTCACATATCGATTGTTTGGGTTTTTTTAACTTCACTTTTTATAACAAGTTGAGCCAAGTAAAGCTGAACAGATAAAGCCTCCAAGGTACCCATTCCTGTTCAGGGTTTCAGGACAGAACTTGTTTAGAAGGACAAGCCCTGTAAGGGAAGTCTTAACCTAATGGGAAAAATATTTAAAGTTGTTTCAGGCAAAATAAACAAAAAGATCCTGCAATTATTTAGAGAGTTCAGAATTATTCTATTTAATTATTAATGACCATTCCATGGGATCTGAATGGAGGGTCCTGGGACCAGACCAGGGGGTCCATTGTAAATGATCAGGAAATGTGAGGGACCCCTGATGTCAATCCTGGTCTCAGTTCCACCATTATAATTTAGAAATGAACAGAAATCAGCAGAATTAATCCAAATCTGGCTCTGCTCACAGAGTCAATTGAAAAGCCTATGATTCTGATGCGGGAGTGCTGGCTATGGGTATGCCAGGGTAGGAAGCATAATAAATTGTTGCCTGTAGCAGACTGGCATGTTTACTATGCAATAATGTGCTAAGCATTTAAGATGCTAGCTATATTTTTTATAATGATTTTGCCTCAGGCATCTTCATTACCAAAGCTCTTCAAGATTATACCAAATGTTATTAAGGACCAACAGAGTACAGGCAAAGGATAATTTGACTTTCTGATGATGTTGTGATTTAACTGATTTTGTCTGGAGAATACTGCTGGGTATACAGAACAATTTCATCTCTCTTTGATCTTCTTTTGTGCTCAGTGCTGATAAGACTCCAGCAAGCACAGGATGACTGTGGTGCTGGGTCCTGTCACCCGGCCGTTGGGGACCTCCTGTTGGGTCGCAGCAAGCAGTTAACAGCCTCCTCAACCTGTGGAATGAACAGCCCTCAGAAGTACTGCATTATAGCCTACCTAGAGGTTGGTTTGCTCTTTCTTTTTTAATAAACTGAACTCTGCTTACTAACACTATTCTCATCTGTAAAAGCAATTTGCCCAAACTAGGAAGTTTCTGTTGGAGTTGTCTAAATAATCATCAGACAGTGTGATGTAAGTCTGGTGGAAGGCTATGCCTTATTTCAGCACATATGGAGGGTTTGGCAGCAAACAGCCTCCACAGTCACATGTAGCTTCCCCAGAGGCAGAAGCATCCATGAGATGCAAATGAGCACAGGGATTTCTGAAGGAGCTTTCTCTGTGGGTCCTTTCCTGACTCATGCCTCAGACGTGAAGACCGCAGTTTGCATGTGAGTTCAGGAGGATTGCGGTTCTGCAGGCGGTAGGCACTACCTTGACAGACCTTTGCTGGAGGACATGTCCCATACAGTGTTGTGACTTGAGGGAGCCTGTGAAGAGATTCAACCATGTCCTCTCATGTCTTTTGATCTGAAATAAGACCAACGTTGATAAAAGCAGAAAGCCATCTCTAGCAGAGGGAAAACCTAGTGGTGTAGTCCAGCCTTTGGCCATGTGGGTGGGTAGGCAGATCCAAAATGTGGGTGATCAGATGGATCCCTCTTGCTCCCTGGCTGCAGTGATGGCAGCTGTGTGGGAGCTGGGCCAGGCAGAAACGGGAATTCCCCTGTTGCAAGTCCTGGAGGACTTGGCCCCACTGAGCTAATAAATAGTTGCAAATAGAAATGTTTTCACTAAATACCAGCTGTAGGATGAAGAAGTTGTTAATAAAACACAGCTTAATTTATAAGCATTTGAAAATAATTACAGTTTATGACCTTCTGGCAAAACGCTGGGACACATTTACAATGCAAAGCTCTGCCATACTGATATGGCACCAAGCACTGCTCCAAGTTACTCACTGCAACTAGAGTTTTCTGCAACATGTAAATACCTCTTCCCTCACCTGTGAGCCACTCTTCACCCTTTGCTGGTTTTCCCCACATTGTTTGAACAAGTGGACCCTGGGCACTAACTCGTTGGCAGTGCTCTGACTCTTGGTACTGCTTGGTGGATGGGCACAAAGAGCCATCTCAGAGACATCATCTTTCTGGCCCCTAGACGGGTGACTGCTTTTTTCTCTCTCTTTTTAAGAGGAGATCAAAGAGCAATAAAAAATTAATATTTTCACTTGCCTGTACTCATCCTTTGAATTATGTAAATACAGAGTCATGAAAAGGAACAGCTGTTCTGCAATAATCCTTGTGATTTAATGCTGCTTCAACGTATCTTGACCCCTGGTGACAGGCTCCTGAAGAGGGTTAGAACTACAAATTCTGCTGCTTTGCAGAGCTCAAGAGGTAGAGGCTTATACTCTGGCAATGTGTTCTGCTCTATCAGCTCGCCTTAAATGTGTGTGTCACCTATAGTATATCAGAGTCCCACTCAGTTCTCTTTCTCACCAGCACATGATGAATGCTCTGCTGGAGCCAGGCCAGGAAGCTTTGCATCTTTCATCTTGCAAAGCAAAGTTCTTCCTCCCCCAGTTCCTCTCCTGATGACCTGTGTCAGGCATCATGAGGAAAGCAATCCTTACTTGTGAAAGTGTGTGTTAGTCAACACGGCAAGCTGCCAGGAGCGAGGAATCGGTTGGGATGTTGGGATGCCTTACTAAAAATTCAGATTGAAAAAAAATTAAAGTTCAACTGGTTTGTGTTTGAAAAGAAGTACTGCAAATCATTTTATTATTTAGAGTAATGTGTCTTATTGTTTCTAAATGTAGGTTAAGTGGTTTTTGAGCCCTATGATTGGATTTACTACTTACACATGTTTTGAAAGGAAAAAAAAGAGGACTTAGTATTGAGGAGAATATAAAGCCACACAGAGGCAAATGGGATCTGGCAGACTTGCCTTACATGGACATGCACATGCTTGTCCTTTGGGCACAAAAAGATTTTTACAGAGCAATCTTAAACATAAGCTGACCGAGTGTCATATTGTATGTGTCTATGTAAACCAGAGAATGTGTATGTGCAGTCCTGACAAATGCTTCAATAACCTGAGCTGTCCTTACTAGACCTTTGTGAAGTGATGTGACTGACTATTTTTTGAATTTCTGTCTCATCTTCTAAATTGTACATTTGCAGATCTGTCAAGTCTGGTACAGAATGGATGAATATCATATAAATTTATCATACTGTTTAAAACACGTGAATTATACCATACCTGTGAATCTATATATGTTCATTTATGTAAATGTGAGTAATCCCCAGGTGATTTCATAATACAAAGGTGTGCAAACCATTCCTAATACTTATCCGTAAATCCTGAGCGTGCCAGCTGGGATGTCTCTCTGCCAGTCCCCTTCTGGGTCTTTTCCAGCCCAGCTCCTGACACTGACTTCTACTCTCTGTTTCCAGCAGCATCCCTGCCAGGCTTCTAGCCAAGGGCGCTGAATCTGTGCTTCCTCCGTCAGCTCCCTGTGGGGTGCCGTGTCATCTCCCCTTCTCCCTGCCAGTGTCCCTGCCAGCCAGGCACACAGCTTGGGCATCGCTTGCCACTTTGCCTTATTCCTGAGTCCTCGCGCTCAGGCTCTGCCCAAATCTCGTGGGTATATCTCAGTTGCACAGCATCCCCCGCCCACCCTGGGTGTCCCCTGGGGCAGCCACTGCCATACGCTTCCCCATGGCACTGCTGGCTGCGATCCCACACTGCTTGGGCTTGTCCATATGGCTCAGCACGGGTCATCTCCCAGCCCAGCATGTTAACCTTGTCACCTCTCCTTATGTCTCCCACTCAATTCCCCTCTTAACACCTTAAATAGGAGCTTCTTGCCCCTGCTTTCAAAGCCCTTTTGCAGACAAAAGCCTCTTATTCAGCATTGAGATATTGGTTAGTGATCACCACCTTAGTCTTCTGCTTGTTACATTTTCAAACAAGACCCTTTCTTCCTATTGATATCCTGATTTTCCTACTCTGCATTGCTTTTAACCTTTTCCAGTTTCCCTATGCCTACAAAAGGCACTAACAGTGGCTGGGGTGGTGGTGTCAGCCCAGACCACCTACTTATATAGTACCTAGATCCAGCCTTGCCTTCCATTTGCAGAAAAGCATCTTTAACTGCTGCTCCCAGCTAGGTCTCAGAGCTGCTAGAAAATGTGCAGAAGAGAGAGAAAAAAATGTATAAATGATTTAGTGTATGGTTCTCTTCAAGGCTTCTTCAGATCTTGAAAGATCCAGTCCTCCCTTGTATCCTTTCTGCCTCCTCACTGACATCTCTGAAAGTTTATGCGATGAGAATAAAAGCTCAACTTTTTAAAAATAAATTTTTCCTGAGAAACGCTTGCAAAACCCTCTGGCAGCTAAAACCCTCTGGCAGCTAAACCCAGAATCAACACCTTGACAAACTTATTTCTTTGCTCTTACTGAGTTCCTTCTCCACGACTCAAAAAGTGTATTTTTTATAGAGCATCTGGGGCAAACCAAGGCCAACATTTACTATACACATATGATGTGCATATGATGATTTTCTTGGACCTGTCTTATATATGGAAGTCTGAGTGAATAAAACTACAGTCACCTAAAGCAACTGACAGGCTCCAATCTTGCAGTGGCATAAATATGTGTACATCTACTGCCTCTTGAGAGAAGAAACCAAATTAATCTTCTCTTCTGCTTGTTTTGTTTTCTAGGCTGAACAGAAGTGCTTTCTCTGTGATTCCAGATACCCATATAATCCCTATACGCAGCACAACAGTCACATGATTGAAAATGTTATTACAACTTTTGAGCCCGACAGGAAAAAAAAGTGGTGGCAGTCTGAAAATGGTAAGTTTATTTGAGAAAATATTATTGCAAAGTGTTACTGTGAGATTTATTTATGTAACTGGGTTTCATCATGTTGCCTTTGTGAAGAGATGAGACAAAACTGCATGCATTCTTTGATTCAGTTATACTCAGTGATTTAAACCTATTTGTGTGCCACAATATAGGGTTTTAAAAATTCTGGTTTTCTACAGCCAGATTTTAAGCACAGTATCTCCAAGAGCTGGCTAGAAGACCCACAGCAGTGCTGCGTTATACACGGTGGCCACATAATTTTCAGAGTGTCTGCTTTTCAGGGAAATGTGGTTTGTGGCAAAAGGAACATTTGCCTACAGATGTGTAATGACAGAGTGTGTAGAACACAAACATCCATTAAAAAAAAAGTATTGCTTGCAGTGTAAAGCACCAATACTTTAAGAAATAATTAAATGAAGCCTGTCTATCATCACCCTTATTGCCGCATGTTAATTTTGTTGCAAGCTTCTTTGTAGTAGTTCTTTGCTGATAATTTATATAGCCTTACAGCTTCTCTGCGAAGTCTCAGTGACACGCAGCATTGCCGGTGCAAGTGCCAGAAAGGCAGAGCATTGCATTGCCCCCGAGAGAGTGATACAGCCAAACTCTGGGTTTGTGCACAGGGGATGATGCCCTAAAGAACCTAGCTGCTGTGCTGGAAAAAGCATCTTTAATTTCCCCATGGAAGACCTGTCTCAGCAACCCCTCAACTGTGCATGTTGTGCTCCTCACTTCATTTTCATTCTCTTTTCAGGCATTGACCATGTCAGCATTAGGTTGGACCTAGAAACTTTATTCCAGTTCAGCCATCTTATCCTGACTTTTAAGGTACATCTTTTACGGGGCTTTTATGTAATGTTATACACTAATTACTTAACCACAGGAATAAATTGCTTAGAGAGGCAGTGACAGCTCCATCTTTAAAGGTTTGTAAGAACAGGTTATATAAACACCTGTCAAATATGGTTAAGTTATAGATGATCCTGCCTTAGGGGAGGAGGATAGACTGAATAGCTTCCTATTCATGTGCCTTCTGGTCCTATTTTCTATAAATCTGAG
Organism: Rhinoptilus africanus; assembly: GCA_013400135.1. NCBI lineage: Eukaryota > Metazoa > Chordata > Aves > Charadriiformes > Glareolidae > Rhinoptilus > Rhinoptilus africanus. Next base: position 255,804 of record VXBO01005759.1, on the reverse strand, counting down.
AATTAAAGCTGAAAAAAAAATTAAATAGCAAAATTAAGCCCTAAAAATGCACCTCTGAACTGCAGTTACTCTTTCAAATTTAGTTCAGCCTTCTCATGCATATCTGTTGTGATCCAGATGGTTACAATATTTTTTTTCTACAAAATTCCTACAATGCTATGGTAAACTTCCTTACTTAGAAAGTAATCTTGTATCTATCGGAAGGTTACCCTTTGCTTTTGCTAGAGAGTGGTTTGAATGAAGAATCCAGCTTTTTCAGGGAATCTTGTAACCAATACAGTGGCCCTGTAGTAAGCCTGCAAGCTCCCAAGCACAGAATTTTAATTGCCAGGTGTTGGCATCCCCCGAACAAGAATGTCAATACAGCAACCCCTGAGATGTCTTATCAACACCTGGTTAAGGAATTCTTGAAATAATGTTTCTTGCAGACATTTCGGCCTGCAGCAATGCTGGTTGAGCGCTCCACCGACTTCGGTCAGACCTGGAAAGCATTTAGATATTTTGCACAGGACTGTGCAGCTTCTTTCCCCAACATCTCTTCTTATCCAGCAAAAGGTGTGGGAGATGTCATTTGTGATTCAAGATATTCAGACATCGAGCCCTCCACTGAAGGCGAGGTATTGCCAAGTGTCCATGTTTGTATGAGTTCACATCATATGTGCCTATTTTTCTGAAGCTGAAAGTCTGTCCTCTGTATCCATCAGATCCGGTTCTATAGATTCTGAGACATGAAGTGCTATTGACTTTACTGAAGAGGGAAAGACAACCACTGCGTTTTACCCTCAGTTTTACATCCAAATGAATGCATAAAACAACTTGGACAAAACATTCTAGTGCTCTTTCCTTGTTTTCAAACTCATATGGAAGTCACCCTTATAAGAGATCTTGACTCACCATCAGCCTCTACTGTTAAAGGCAGGGGCCTGTCCTTTGATCCCTTTGGTGAATGCTGGTCCCACCTCATCGTGACTCTAGGACATCATTGCTTTTCCTTACTCCTGACACATCAGTCCACCAAAAGGACTTTTTGCCTTGCTTAGCCAAGGCCAGACTGAAAGGGTGAGAACATTTGCTGAATCAGGGCCACAGCCTTGTGTTTTTTCTTTTATGGGATCAGTAAAGTGGCATTAGTAACTAATGGTATCAGGTAACAGTCTTTATATCCAAAAATAATAGCTTCAGCGATCTATAGAGCTGTATTAATTTGTTTTGCAGGTTGTTTTAAAAGCTTTGGATCCCAGCTTTGAAATAGAAAATCCGTATGTGCCGTATATCCAAGGTATGGACAGTACAGGTTTTCTCCAGAGATATTTTGCTGGTGTGGCTTGTTTTTTATACTGAAAGGGTGAGGAGCTCAGGTGATGTGAGTCAATGATGTTGAAAATTACGTACCAAAATCAAAAGATCATAGGGAGATATCTGTATTAATAAATAAAATGGGCCAATCTTATTCTCTAGCCCTGAGGGCAAATGGCACAGCTCTGCAGAGCTCATGCATGCAGCTGAACTATCTTTCCCTCTGGGATCAAGTGGCCCAATCCACACTGCCTTTTGGGAACAGTCCCAGAGATGTACATGAACCCACGAAGGCAGTGACTGGGAAAATAGAGGTTGGCCCCAGCCAGAGCCATACCAAGGAGGGTGCTAACACTTATACAGCTGTGTGCCAGGAGTGGGTCCATGCCCTGGCACTGCATGGGTTACTGGTCTTGGCCAATATCAAATCATTTTAACTAATTCTTCAGTATGGGGAAATTCTTGGGTGGCTGATCCAAGCTGAAGATTTGACCTTGTTCATTTTCAAGTGAACTTGGGCTCTTGATTTCTTTTCTTTCCTTCCAGAGCTCATTACATTGACAAACCTAAGGATCAATTTTACTAAACTCCACACCCTTGGGGATGCTCTGCTTGGAAGAAGGCACAGTGATCCCCTTGAGAAGTACTACTACGCTGTCTATGAGATGGTTGTGCGGGGCAGCTGCTTTTGCAATGGCCATGCCAGCCACTGTGATCCAGTACAGAATCTGCGGGGAGATGTTTTCCATCAGTCTGGGATGGTGTGTGATTGATGCTGTCTCCAACAAGGGCAGTTCCTACCTGGTATTTTAGGGGGTGGAAGAGATGGAGGGAGGGAGAGGAAGGAAGGTCTCTGATGACCATTGGATTGACCATTTGCAACTCCAAGCTGTAAAATGTTTCAATACAGCTTCTTCCTTTAAAACCCCAGGATGGATTGCTCAGAAGCTGTCTCTTTGTTGGCACTAGTGTGTTTCAAAAGCAACTGAGACAAGACATGTTCATAATAGCAGCAAAATACCAGAGCTGTAATGGTGCAAATGTAATGCCGTAAGTAGCCTGTGGTGTGTGCAGACTTGAATGGGCACTTGTTGGGTGCATTCCACACTCCAGCTGGGCTCCAGGCTCTGCAGCAGGAGAGGAGGCATTGGCACAAAGAATAGCTGATAATGCAAAGCTAACCCGTGAAAAATGGATTATTAAAAAATTCAGGAACATGATTGCGAATTCTTTCCCTCCGGGAACAAGAGGTTTTTTCTCCTGGAAAATATGTATTTCAATATAGACACATGTAGCGAGAGAGTGAGAATTTAGGAGGTTGGAGTCTCGTTTCATATCTCTAGAAGTATTTTTTTTGTAAATGTTGCTCAGTGGCTTTTAAACTATTTGGTTAAAGTTTGCAGTTATTCTCAAGAGCTTTTACTCAAATAACTGAGAGTTGTGTCAGCTGAGGGAGCCAAAGAGCTTTAAATTTTCATGATCTTGCTGGCATACCTCGAGAAATCTCCCCTCCTCTCCTCTCCTCCCCTCCTCTCCCCTACCCTCCTCTCCTCCTCTCCACATGTTGCAGGTCCACGGGAGATGTATCTGCCACCATAACACTGAAGGTTTGTCTTGTGAAAGGTGTAAAGATTTCTACAATGATGCTCCCTGGAGGCCAGCTGAAGGGACACAAGACAATGCTTGCAAACGTAACTCAAACATATTATTTTCCTTTTTAATAGCTGGGGCGTGGGTGTAGCCCAATCCCAGCCGAATGCATAATGGGTTGGCCAGGTTTCTGTGAGGGAGACTTTTCCATGCCTCATCTAGAAAAATAGATGGATTCCTACATCCATCAGTGCTATATTGCCCTACAAGAAGGAGAGATGTTTCATGTTCTTATATTTCATAAAGAGAAAAAGCCAGTAACGAGAGGAAAAAGCAACTAATGCAAAAAAGTTAATTCATTGGTTTGCATAGGGTCTTTCTTGTGAATGAAAGAAGAATTTGGGCAAGACTAAATTATTTATTTACATGATAATGGATAATATAGGATATACAAGAATAATATATTAGTATCTGTAGCAAATAGTGAGCTAGATCTTTCTTCAGTGGAGCAGTGTTACCCACCGCTTATCAGGCACACTCACCTGCATAGGTACCTTTTCAAGTGTAGGGCCCAGCTCTGTCGTAGGTCTCTGATGCTGCCCCAGCTGTAAAGCACAAGGCCTGGGAAGGTGTAATCTTGTTAGGGCACTGAAGTCATACAAGTAACAAGTAACCCTGTGTTAACAATAGACAGTAATGGTGGCATGACCACAATAATAGGAGTTGTGGTGTGAAATATCCCACTGGGTTTTTTTTGTTTCAGGGTGTAACTGCAATGGCCACTCTGACAGATGCCACTTTGACATGGCTGTGTACCAGGCCAGTGGTGGTGTCAGTGGTGGTGTTTGTGAGGACTGTCAGGACAACACCACGGGGCAACACTGTGAGCAGTGCAAACGTTTCTTTTACCAGGATCCACTCAGAGTCATCTCAGACCCTCAGGCATGCCTCCGTAAGCTTCCCTTTTGTATTTTCTGTAAGAATGACTCAAAACAGGGTGGTTCTGTTTCTCTTTGCTCTTAATCCTATGGCATCCCCATTCATATGTTTGCAAAAATGTTACCAAACCTATAACATCCAAATTGCCTTATAAAGTAGCTGTATGACAGCATCCTTGAACCAGCACTGTGAAAAGGGCTGCGTATTCCAACTCATTGCTAAACTGAGCTTAGAAATATGGCAGGACTATCATCTTTCTTGAGCAACATCAATATAAATATGAATAGCAGTAGTGCTGTTGCTTCTGTGATTACAGAAGAGGTGAAAAATGGTGGGAGGAGTAATAGCTTATGCTAGATCCCTGCCATATGCAAGAAAAAGTCTTTCAGGCATAAAAGCCCTTCTTCTGAAAGATGAGCTAAATTCAGTATTAACATAGGATGGGAAAAATGCTCAAGAGTATAATTTAATGGTGGTAATTGATTGGCGTAAAAAGTCCTTTAGGACCCCAGGGTTGATTATCCAGGAGAGTGGTATGGTAGATGTCAGCTCTGCTGTGAGAAATAGGTAGTGCCTTAGGAAATAACAGGATCCATCATGAAGGCAGTGTCCCTTGCTGAATCCATTGCTTCCAGTAAATAATTCAGCTGTGGCCAACTCAGACCAGCTCTGGAGAGGTGGCTCATGTGTGGTACCCCTGCAACCCTACAGCTTTCATGAGAGCACCCCCAAAAGTATGGGCCCTGCTCCCTACTCTGGAGAGGGTAGGGAGTGGATGAGTAATGCCTATTTCTACCCAAAACAAAGGGTATATTTCTGCCAAAGTGAAGACTGTAACTCTCCTCCAGAGAAAATCAGATCTTAGAAACATTCTCCTAGTATTTCTTACCAGTGGCTGTGCGTTAACTGTAGAGCATCTAACACAGTGAGCATGGATGAACTCTAATCTTTACAAAAATCCTGAATTTCTGCCTACCAACAGCTCTATAATTTAATTTTCATCATCTAAATGTGCTTTTTTATGTGTCTCCTTGGCCATGCCTGTAGCCTGCAACTGTGATCCAGGAGGTACATTGCACAACGGCATATGCGAGAGCGGCACAGATCCTGTGCTGGGAACGGTCGCGGGCCGGTGCCCTTGCAAGGAGAACGTGGAGGGTGTCCGCTGTGACAAGTGCAGGGCAAACTACTACAGGCTCAGCAGCAGTGACCCTCTGGGCTGCCAGCGTATGTATACCACCTCTTTTATTCTTGTTTCCAAAGCATTTTTAAGAGATGGAGGTAGTTGAATGCACAGATGCACACACTAATGCACTACCTGCTTCACAAAATACCCAGTTGCCTACTATAATTTAATGTCAATGTAATTTAATGTTCCTGGTGCAGCATCTGAGATGAAAAGATGCAAAATCACTTGCAGAATACATACTATACTATAATAGATCAGGCTGTTGTTAATAGAAGGATTGTTAAATATGCAATTTAATTGAAAAAGGAGATTAAAACACATGAAAATTATTTTAGCATCAAAATCAGCATAAGGGTGAATGAAAAGCCACAGATGGGCTGTTAGAATAGCTGAACCCTGCACTGCATGGTGTAGCATCAAAATGGCAGGAGCTGCTGCCTTTCCATGAGATCTTCCAGGCAGCCGCTCCCCTGACAGAGGGTCACTGAAAAACACATCCCACCTCCACCTTGACATACTGTGGGTTTGTGAGTACGTTATACCCACAACATGGTACTCAGCAACATGCCAGGACTGTGCAGTGTGGTTCAGCACACGGCAAACCACCGCACCGGAATTCTGCCAGTGCCCCTGCTCCCCCTGGAGAGGGTACCCACTAAGGAAACGGTCCATTCCCCAAGGGCAGCCTGAGGGCTGCAGGGTGGCAGGGCACCTCCATCTGCAGAGCATCTGTCGGAGGACAGAGACCACCTGGCAGGCTGCTGCCACATCTAAAGCAAACGTCAGTCCTGCTACCGTCACTGGGGCCTGCAGGGGTAACTGCGCATTTCTCTCCCCGCAGCCTGCAACTGTGATCCCTCCGGCAGTTTGCCCTTCTCCGTCTGTGATCCTGCCACGGGACAGTGCCTCTGCCAGCGGTTCGCCACGGGGCGACGCTGTGAAAAGTGCATTGTACGTACTCAGTTTTTGTTATTACTTCTGCATGTAGTTTTAGAAGTCTCCTCTCCCATCTCCCACCTCCCACCTCCCACCTTTTCATTGCCAGAAAAGTAAACAGTCAAAATTCAAAAGTTTTACAGCTGTACGTTCCTGTTTTGCACTGAAACATCTGGTTCTTTTTTACTGCTTGCAAACATTTGTGCAATCAAATTGAACTAGGAGGAGCACTCCTGGGAAGGAAAAGAAATGCAAAATCATGTCCTTAGGCTGTATTTACTGTTTACAGAGCAACTTGCTTGCACAAACGAGGAAATATCTGGCTCTTTTTGCAGTGGCTGAGCACCCATGCAGTCTGGTAAGAGAAGCTTTCTCCCATGGCCAAGCACAGGCAGCAGCACAGTAGTGCTCCAGAGCATTGATCATCCAGGGGAATAAGTTCTGTTGTGCTTTACATAAGAAAATATTTGCTGTAAAAAACCCTTTCTTTTTATCCCAGGTAGGATACTGGGGTCTTGGCAACAGCTTGTATGGCTGTTCTCCATGTAACTGTGATATCGGTGGATCCCAGAACAACCTGTAAGTTAATGTTCTTCAAGTTCTTTCTTGGTTTTAATTTTTATAAACTCTTAAGCTAAATTTCCTAATTAGGTTAATAGAGTCTCAGTGGAAATGGGAAAATAAACTGTAGATGTAATTTCATCATATACAAACAGTGTAAAGTCCGGTTGGGATCTTGGAAATTTATTTGTTATAAGGGGATTTACCTTTTTCCTTTGAAGCGAACTTTGAATCAGCTAGAGCCACGATTTGTTTATTATAAAATATAAACTGCATGCCATGAGAGAACCAGAGGCCCTAATATTAACAGAAATTAGAAGTAAGTCAGAGATGACATTTTTAACTTAGCTTCCTATATCTACTTTAAAAGCTAGAAATATCTCAAATTTTTCTGACGTACTGGTTCCTATTCAAAATGTATTATTTTAGAAGCAAGCTTGGTTTCAGTAGGGCTCCTCCAGGAGTCTGTTGGGCAGGGGTCTTCACTACTGCTGTTAGACTTCAGACATAGGAGCACATAGTCCAATGCTGTAGAGCAGCTCCTTGTGAGCAGGTAAATCAAAGCTAGTAATCATCTGTTAAGTAAGAGCATATGAAAACTACCATATCAGGTCAAATCAAAGGTCCTTCTGATCTCATGTCTGCCTCCAAAATATCAGGTGATAGATGTTTAAGAATAGTGATAGATTCAGTAATGGATGCTCAGGAAACAAAAGGATCTGTGCTTCAGGTATGGAATGGACAGAGGAAGACAAAGCATGTCATGTTGCCTAAGTGATGAAAAAGTATCAATGAATAAATCCAGCATCAGAAATAGAGCGGTGGGTGGTAGGAAGAAGTTCAACAGAGGAGGCGATCTGAAGCAAAGCTGAAACAAGGGTGGAGCTGAGCTGCTCTTGTGCTGTGAGGACCCAGCCATGCTGCACTCTGATGTCCTCCCTTTACCAACTCTTACCCTAGGTGCTCACTGAAGGATGGGCAGTGCAAGTGTCTTCCCAACATCGTGAGCCGCCAGTGTAACGAGCCAGCCCCAGGCTACTTCTTTTTACCCCTGGATTATTATATTTATGAAGCTGAGCATGCAAAGCCCCTTTCTGGCTCTGCACCCTTGGTACGTAGTTGGCTTTTTAGGTGTCATACTAACAGGGGACCCATGCGGTGGTGGCACAGGAGTCAAGGCTGAGGAGAGAAGCCCTTGCTCGGGGAGCAGCTGGAGTAGCTCTTTAGCAGGAAGATACAAAACAAGTCCCTTGACCAGCCTCAGTTCATCCCTGTTCTTCATGGACATGACTATCCCATAACTGTGGCTGTTAGCCAAGGGACAGTCACTACAGCATGATGTGACCTGCAAAACTGTCCTTGTTGCTGCTCAAGAGTGGTCTGGTCTAGCATGAATTAGATAAATTAATTTAATTATTTAAATTAGAGGAAAATGTTTGAGTTGCCAACAGCTATCATGAACTGTGATATTTCTGGGAATCTCCAACAGGGGAAGTATCAAATTCCTCTCTGCTCTTCTGGACTCATTCCTACTGCCTTGTATAATGACTGTAGCCCAATTTCCTCAAGAATTTGGCATCTGTCTGCGCTGTTTTTAGAAAAATTAATTTTTATTTATTCCCCCCCGCCCCCCGACATGGGGGTCGTTGTTCCCTATGCAAAGTGCAAGTCTGGAATGCATCCCTTCCACTGCCTATGTTTTTACTAACATTTCTTCTCCGATGTGTTGTCCTGAAGCTATAGAGAAGGAAAAATAAAAAAATGTTTATTTGCAGGTCACATCCGCAAATATTTAGCAATAATCACAACCAGTAATCGTCCTACAGTGCAATAATTAAATGGAAAACAGATGTCTGGGACATAGCTTATGGGAGGAAGTACAAGTTAATTTTAAAGGAGTGAGGGAAAAGGGTTTCCAGCAGCTGCTGGGCCATAGTTTACAGTTTCATCCATCAGAGAATAGAGCTTGTTTTAAGAATGTGGATTTTCATTTAGCTGCTTAGCTACCCTTCAAAATTGTTGAGACAGTGCTGCCCCTCTCTCATTACTTCATAGGTTAAACCAAGCACTCTTCCAAGGTGTGACATTTACTTCCAGAAGCAAGGCTATGAGTTCATGATTGAAAATGGAAAGATTGTGCTAAACAGGAGTAAGAAACGAAGTGTAAGAAAATCTGGACTGGAACAGGTAAATTGGTACTTGAATAGTTACTTGAGATTACACTGGATACTAAAATTCTGTTTTGCAACAGGGGACAAGGAAATGTCTGAGCATGTACGATTCGCAATCCTAGACGTTACAATCTTGACACAAATGAAATAAATTTTTTTGGTACGCAGTTGGGCCAGACATTTCGTTATGCACACCAGCAGGTTTGCTCTATGTCCAGTGCTGTTGTAGACTTGGGTTCAATTAATTGTTTAGAAGAGCCTCACGAAAGAGAGAATAATTTTTTTTTGTTTTGCTCGCAAGACATTTTCAACATTTTCCAACAAGTTTACTAAGACATTAGTATGGTACCTACTGCATTTAAATGCTGTCAGCTTTGACATTGTAAGTATTGATATTTATTTATTCAGTTTATAATGAAAAGTCCAGCCATGTATGAAATCAAGTTTAATCTGTTTAATGGGTGTAATATGAATGCTTGGAGATGCCAAATATACAGAAATGGATGGATTATTCTAGTCCCTCTCGTTGCTGTTGTTGCAAAGCTATAGGAAGCTTTTCTTTATATGTGACCCTAAACATCCTACATTTGGGATAGTTCTTAGAGATTGTCAATCTCAAGCTTGTTCAGAAAACGAGTCTGACTGATGACCGAAATAAGTAAACAGCATAAGTTTGCGTTTTTTTTAATTTGACTCTGTGTGTTGTTGAAAATGCCAATATGTCTTTGTAGGGTGCGATGCAGTTTGGACAGGACTCAGCTGTGGCGGTGGTTTTCAGGCAGCCGAGTACTGGTCGGTCTGTCACATGGACGGGACCCGGCTTTGCCCGCGTTCCTAGTGGAGCTGGACTGAGATTTGCTATCAACAACGTTCCCTTTGCTATGGACTTTGATATCACGATTCGTTATGAGCCTGAGGTACTTGTGCTGTCTTATGTGTCTTGTGATGTTCTGATAGATGCACGGTCTATTTTGTCAATAATTGGATGCATCAACTTGTCCTGCTCTTTATATTTAAAATTGAAATTGTTTGCCTTTTCATCCATATCAAGCAAGTAACACGGCCTCCACTGATCCCCTTAACCCTTTCCACTCAAGTCTGAAAAATCAGCACTACAAGTGTTTTCTAAACATCAGCCAAGGATTCATCTTCTGGAGTTCTTCTTTTGGTACCTTTGCTTGGACTGGACTTTTATTTGTGAATCAGACTCATGCAAAATGCAGCTACTTTTAGATGGACATACTGTATTTCTAGCTGGGATTTTCTAGACAGGAAAACGTGCACAGGCAGGAGTGATCTGAGTATTTATCCAGGGCTTTTGCTAACATCCAGCTTCCCAGTTGCTCCAGCTGGGCTTTGAGATGTGTGAAAATTGTAGGAAAATAGCCAAAATCTTATTTTTGTTCTGGACAAAATTTCTCAATGATGAAGACATGTCTAGGGAAATCTGTTAACCCAAATCTGGTTAAACCTAAGTCCACACCCATGTCTTCAAATACACAAGCAAGTGTTTTGTTGGTACCAGTAGTTGCACATGCCTTGCTCTTTCACTTTGCACCTCCCTGGGACAACCCCACCACTCAAGATCCTCCTTCTCTCTATTGTATTCTGTTCTCTTACTGTCATTCGAAGGCAAACAAAACTCCCAGTGTCTTAAAACGTGAGAACAATTTTGCAGTGGGCTGGTTTGATGTAGTTTTTTCCTTCTAAGGATTAGATTAAACAGTTGAATTTTAAAGACTTCTGTTACAAAGTATTTTAGGTTTATTGTTCCTTATTAGATGTGAGAGGAGGCACATAATGAAGGATATCTCCAGGACAACACTGTGCTAAGAAAGGAAACAACTCCAATGACTTTAACAGAGCAGTTTCCATTTGAACCAGCTGAAGTCCCATTTCCATCTCTGCTATTCAATTAGCCATTGCAAATACAATGCATTTTTCACAAATAACAGTATTTTTTTAGTCCTGCAAAGAACAAAGAGAAAATCTGTTTTGTCACTGCAGTGTGCAATGATTCAGATGGCTTTCGTTAACCTTGGCAAAGAGAAAGCGGGTTTTTCAGATATGAAAAATGACCATAGATTTTGTCCTTTGTTTATAGTCCTTGGAAGACTGGCTGGCAAGTGTTGCTGTCCAGCCCACTGGTATTTTGTCAAGTCAACGCTGCAAAAACAAGGGCCTTTCACAGGAGCCACATGCGTTGCCTCTCCCAGCTACAAAGAGGTCTGACTATTCCTTTCCTTTTGCCTGTAGATTTTCTGTGCACAAATCTTTTACTGCAGCACTGCAGAGCGATAAATGTGTGGGAAAGTGGGAATATTAGAAACACATGTGTGGCCTTTCCTGTTACTGTCACAACAGAATACCACGTAGGCTCTAAGGAAGAGGCTGATGCTCCAGTCCTCAGCCTGGCAAACGTTTGCCCAAGCCAGGAGAGCAGCCTGAGATCCTGCTGGGGCTAGTCGTTGCTTTGGCAAAGATCCAGCTGCAGCTATTTCAGTATAGAAAGGAAATACTGACTTAAAGTCACTGTTGTAGCCTATTTTCAAAACCAGCTTTTCAGCTCAAACCTATATTCAAGGCCTCAAGTTCTGCCAGGGGAGGTTTAGACTGGATATTAGGAAAAATTTTTACACTGAAAGGTTATCAAGCATTGGAACAGGCTGCCCAGGGAAAGTCGTTGAGTCACCATCCCTGGAGGTATTTAAAAGACTTAGTGATAGTGCTTAGAGATAGAGTTTAGTGATGTTTTTTGTCAGTTAGGTTGATGGTTGAACAAGATGATCTGAAATTTCCCTTCCCACCTCAGCGATTCTATGATTCTATGTAAAGAATAGAGAGGAGCTAAGAGGATGTGACCGAAGTCTTGGTCAAACAGGGACAAGAAAGAACAAATATGAACAGCGAGTTGCAAACTCCTTTGCTTGAAGTAGTAAAACCTGCCATTTTCAGTTTAATCTCACCAGGTTTAAATTGCGCTTGGTGAATCATCCAGGCAGAAGTCCTGCAGCTTTCCCAAAGCCTGCAAGCAGTGGGGCTGGGTGTGCTCGGGGCTGCGGGTGTTAGGATACAGGCGCAGAGGGGAGGGAGAGCTCGCAGCAACCTGTAAACTTCTCTTGTCTCCACTCCTGACTGTAACTGCGCTTTATTTCTGCTAAACAGGATTGCACTTCTGCAAACTCCAGTCTGCCTGGAGCCGGGAACAGAATATTCTGTGGATGTGTATTTCTCTCAGCCCTCTGCCTCTGACCCAAAGGCAAAACCATTCATCTTGATTGACTCAGTGAGTACTTCTGTCACAATTCTCTTGAGGCTGTATTTATACCAGGGTGATTTTTTTTACACTGACTTACTCAAAACATTTTAAAATCATTTATAGTGTGTTTTAGTAGAAATTCAGAGAAGTGCAATTCTGCTTACCTCTGTTGGCACTGTGTCTGCATGTTTTCCTATGTAAAGACACAATTGTATCTGTTTTAATTTTCATGGAGCAATACTGTAATAGTTCATCAAGTCATACTATGTTAATAGTCAGAATATGTATCTCTATCTGTTGCTTATTTATTCTGAGCACACTCCACACATGCTGACAGGATGCTGTGATAAGGGATATAAACTCATGCAGTTCTTCATCACTTAGGTTTTTTAAAAATCTCCATATTTGTCTGAATCTAATTAAAAAATCATGGATATATTTAACGATGACACTGGCAAAGTAAAATTAGTTTTGTACTTTCCTGGGAATCGGGTCCAGACATTTCCCAACTTTCCACCAAGTCAGGAACAGAGTGTTAGTTTTGGGTCCTTCTCTTGAGAAAAATATTTTTAAGTCCATTCCTCTAATTAATTCTGTAGAACTGGACCTGACAAGGGATGGCCATACTTGGACATGGAACCATCAGCTGATTTTCCTCTATCTTGGTAATACAAGTAAAAATTTTGGCCAGATACTGCTTTTGGAGTCGTCAACACGGCACCTCTTAGAAGCAAAACCAGTTCTGAGCATATATATGAGGTCTTACTATAATCTGACATTTTATACATAGTCTCTTTTATTTCAAGAACTTGGGGAATGTCTAGACCTTCAGAATAAATGTGAATTTAGATGACTGAGCAGCACAACAGCAGATTTGTAAACACAGTGCTCCAGGCCTCTGTCCTTGCAATGTGAAGCACAGTAACAGAATGTGGGAAATTCTAGTTTTCAGTATATCTAAGCAAAAATATTTTCTTTTCCCTCTTAACGCCAAAGCTTGGACTTATTCCCAGAATCGGCTCCGTGGAGAACTTATGCAATGAAAAGGATTTAGATGAGTACCAGAAGTATCACTGTATTGAAATTGCATCAGAAGTTGGACCTCACGTCCTGCCTGAAGCATGTGCACGACTCATAGTGAGCATGTCAGCCCGTATTCACAATGGTGCTGTGGGTAAGAAGCAACCTGCACAGGCAGCTCTTTTGGGCAGTTACTGCCTTTTCTCTTGAGTTTGTAGGATATGTTCACTGGAGAGCTCTCAGCCCATGGGCCTGTCAGTGAGTGAAGCCAATCAGCACGTGGTATGTATGGACGTGCAGGATAAGTCCCACTGAACTCTGAGTGTGCTGCAAACACACCTTTTTGTGGCATGGCTCTCAGAGCCCATCACACCTGATGAGCTTCATGGAGCAGCACGACAGGGACCATGGCAGTACTTGTGTGTTTTTTGAAGAGCATTTCAATCAGATGCAGCTTCACCAGATGGCCAAACCAGTAACTTTCCTAGTTTTCTGGTTGCTGTAAAATGAGAGAGGAGTTTTTGAGCCCTCTCCCTGGATGCTGCAGGCCAGCTGGATGCCCTGGTAGTACTCTGGGCATGATGGTACACGAGCTGATGTGCTGGAAGAGATTCACCAAGAAAAACTCAGTGGTGTCCCAGCAAGAGGGCAGTGGCAGGCGGGGTTTGAAGCCCTAGGCAGTCTCCTGGACCTACCATGGAAAGGGCAGCTGGGCTCAGTGGCTCAGGAAACTTCTTTGGTGTTGGGCCCAGAGAAATGGACCTTCTCTGCACTTCCAGTAACAAAAGGGGCCTTTCTGGACAACTTTGGTGGCCAGCTCATTTCAGCAAGCCTTGCCTCCAATGGACCTGAGAGTTTGGTTTGGGTTATTTTTAGAAGGACCAGTGCCACACTCACACATCATGTGACATGGTCATGGCTATGCAGCCACAGATGCCCCTCAGTTTACATTTGGGCTGTGCTGACTCCTCATTATCCCAGTTCCCATAGTGATAGGATTCTCCCAATGAAACATGGCACTTTGGCTTTCTAGCACTGGCATCTGAGCATCTTGGACAAGCATCCTCTGTGAGTTAGCAGACCAGCTTCACTCAAGAAGTTAGTCCAAGCTGTCCAAAAAGCAGCAAACAATACACAGGTGCAGTCTGTCTGACTGCTTGCAGGTTGTGTCCAGTGTTGAAGCTAGATACAGATTTATATCAAAACCTTCTAGACTTCAGGACTTTTGGATCTGCATTTTACTACGCCCTCTTCTGTCCTATCCCAAAAATGTGCGGAAGGCAGTGCCCTGAATGTGGCAGCTCCAACACCGAGACTGATACACCATCACCGTTGATGCTACAGCATCAAATAACCCGAGTGGTTAGCAAACCCCTGATGAGAATAATGAAGCTCTTTCCTTCCTATTTTTAAGTGCAAAACCTGTAAGTTTACAAGAGCAGTCACACTCCTTTATAACCAAACCTGTTTTGGTTTTCTTTCCCCATGGCAGCATGTAAGTGCAATCCCCAAGGGTCGCTGAACACCAGCTGCAGTAAACTGGGGGGTCAGTGTCAGTGCAAAGCCAATGTCGTGGGACGCTGCTGTGACACCTGCTCTGCGGGCAGCTATGGCTTCGGCTTCCACGGCTGCTACGGTGAGTACTTGGCAGCCAGCGCCAGCACCAGCACCAGTATCTGGCTCTTCATGCATACCCCAACTTTTTAGATCTTTGAATCCACAATTATGTGTGAAGCAATACAAAAAATGTTTCCATAAATAACAAATTTTCCATCCCTGCTGCTCGCACTGCCTTCGAGCAGTGTCAGTGATGAGCAGGGTTGGTGGGAATATGTTCAGGACACAGCTTTGCTTTCGGTGTTTTCCAGCATGTGAGTGTCACCCGCAAGGTTCCCTGAGCACGCTGTGCGACCAGGTGACGGGGCAGTGCTCCTGCCGCCGGGAGGTGGATGGTCAGCGCTGCAGCCGGTGTCTGTCTGGGTATTTTGGATTTCCCCACTGCCGTCCTTGCTCATGTAATGGCAATGCGGAGCTTTGCGACCCGGTGACTGGAGTGTGCCTGAACTGCCGCGAGTTCACGACTGGAAGCCACTGTGAAAGGCAAGTTGATGGGCAACGCTGCAAAGCACACACAAACACTGGTGCTCTCTGAAATGTGTGTGTAGATGGGGGTCCACCTACATCCCCATGAATGCATCAATGGCCTTAACTGGAAACACATACCTAAACCCAGGATTAAACTGGGCCCAGGTGCTGACTGGCAGGTACCTATTTGTTCAGCAAATGGGAAGTGAGAAGGTGCACATAATGCCTGTGGGAGGACTGCAGGCACAGCATGCACACAGCATTGCGGCGGGCTGCCTGCAAGAGGACATCTGAGACATGAGTGCCATGGCACCATCTGCTTGGAGACATGTGCAAAGCACTGCGTGTGAGATACACTGACTCCTGCCAGCTTTTAAATTGCCAAGAGGCTAACCTTGAGCTGAATACTCATTTTTAATACCTGCAATTATCTCTGAGGAGCTTAAATAAACATGCTCTGTTTGCTGGTTCGTATTATTTCCGTATGACCAGCAAATGACTTTTCCCATGTGTTCCAGCTCCATTTAAAACAGTGCTCCTCTTTTTTATTCTGTACACTGGTAGCAGTGTCAGAGTTCAACTCGGACGTCAGAATTAAATTCATTAGCTGTTTAGTTTAGTTTGGCTGGATTGTACCTTGTCATTCACTTTTAAGAGGATTTCCCCATGAAACCTATTGAGCTTTTCATGCAATGCTTTTGGACAATACAGCCTTTGGCTACTGTGCTTGTAGGTGGCAAATAGATTAAAAATGGGAGACTGAAATACTTGTTGCCCTCTGCCTCTGCAGGAGCTCCAGACCCCAGGGTGAGGATAATTGAATAGCCAAGACTTTTATCCTGGCTTGTATACATACGGAATTGTGTTCCCGTGTGCCATAGTAAAGCAGATCAAAGACTGAGGATGCTTCAGAAGCCGCTGCCTTGCTGCAGCTGTGGGGCCACAGGGGTCTGTGACGCGGAGGCGGCAGTGGGCAAGGTGGTGGTGGTGGCTGAACCCCTAAGGAGCCTCCAAAACCCCCCACCTGCCTGGGTAACAGCACAGCCACCACCACCTTGAGACAGCCATCACCCTGTCACCCCAGGTCTGCAGAACATGTCAGGCGGAGTACCTTTGATTTCAATACATATGCTGCATCTAAAACATACAATATATTCTGAGTGCTTTGAATGAATTGTTGCTTTTTTGCCTGTGCCAGGACTTTCTAATGTCATGCCAACCACTCTTGGGGTGTGTGTATATGAAACTAGTTGAATATATATGGTGATAGGTGAATATACAGAATTTTTACATGGCACCTTTCAGCTGTTTGGGCAGAGCATGTGTGGTATGTCATATGTATATATCATCATCTAGATTAAAATTGTTACAGAGTAGGTAAAAGTCTTCAGAAATATTCTTTGAAAAGAAAAACGAGTTTTTTTCTTTTTCCTCCAGATTTTGGGAATGCAGCTCTGATTTTCCATTTTAGAACACCTTTGAAGCTTGATATATCTGTACCAATTAATGGGATAGTATTACAATGACCCGGAATGTTAAATTAATTATACATACATATAAATTGATTCAGCTGCAGAGACTGAAAGGAGCACTTGACAATTTCTGCTGCTTTGTGTTGACTGCTTTCACAGGTGCATGGACGGCTATTATGGAAACCCCGTGAACGGAGAACCCTGTCGCCCCTGCATGTGCCCAGGGGCACCTACAAGCAATAAGTATTTTGCACGTTCCTGTTACCAGGACTCCCAGTCTGCACAACTAGTCTGCAATTGTCTCAAGGGATATTCAGGTACAAAGCAAAATAAGGACTGGTTTTGATTCTATTAAAATTAATGTAAGAGAGAAAAATGACCATCGGCCACCCATCCTCTGTTCAGAAATGACAAGTGAGGTTATGGTAATAAGGTAGATAAGAAAAGTTAGCACTCAAATTTACTGAAATTAGGTGTGGAAGTCCTGACTGAGAAGAGTGGGAATTGTGCAATTAGTGTTTGAAAAAGGGAGTCAACTGTGCGGACACAGTGAAGCAATTAATTAATCTGATGGCAAAATCTAAAAACCTCCTCCTTTCCAGGGGCACTACATTAGCATAGTGGGGAGAGCCAGGCAGAACTGCAGTTGCTCATAACCTCTGAAAAAGAAGCATTGGTAGCCCAAATCAGAAAGTACAGGGCATCCAAAAGAGCTGATAAGATTTCCCAATCAGAGAAAATCTTTCCTCATATAAAAGAATCTTGCTTTGATGTTATCCCCAAAAGCAACTGTTTCACCATTCAAATGGTCAC
The DNA here is from genome assembly GCA_013400135.1 of Rhinoptilus africanus. Taxonomy (NCBI): domain Eukaryota; kingdom Metazoa; phylum Chordata; class Aves; order Charadriiformes; family Glareolidae; genus Rhinoptilus; species Rhinoptilus africanus. The sequence continues at coordinate 238,473 of VXBO01005759.1, read as the reverse complement.
TGTAGAAATGAGATTTCCATTCTCAGCTGCCTCAAATGTAGACATTTTTGCAGCAAACTGATGCCTTGCTTCCTAAGATCTTGTTGACTTAGCTTGAATTTCTGCAGGGAAAACTGGAGATATTTCCCTTCCCCTTGGTATTAGAAAGATCTCCAGTGATGGAAGCAAACCCTAATGGTAAACGCTGCCAAAAACTAAACCAATGCTATCATCTTTACTTAGGCCAGATTCCTTTATAAGTCAAGAGCAGTTTTGCTCAAGTAATTGCTCAGGGGGCAAAATGATCCTTGTTGGTACTCACCATGGGGACTTCTGTCCTTACAAACCACCACAATCCTCAGTCCTGGATTTTCTTCCTCCTGCTCCTTCCCAGCAAGGCTCTTGGTCACCTCTGTGGCGCTGGGCTTACTTCCTCAGAGACTGTGAAAGGCTCTGGTCCTGAGGACCACAGCAAAGGAGCAGAGTTCCTGGTTGAGTATGAGCCAATGGATGAGATCTCAGCAACACCAGCCTGCCCAGAAAGCTTTCTGAGACGCAGAGAGGTAGCACCCTGATCAGAGTAGGCAGTGGGATGGTATGCAGAAGTAATTGTAATGCCAGCAAGCAAGGACAGAGTGTCACAGAGCTCATCTGATCTCCTGGGGGTCCTCCACTGTGTTACAGAAATGAGGGCAGGTCTGCCGGGCTCTGGGTTGCTCCAGGGAAGGGCACCTCCCACCTTCCCGTGCTGCTATCCGGGTGAAGGCCCCAGGGAAAATCCTGCAAATGTGGCCAACTGACTACTGCCACTGAAAAGACTTTGCTGGAAAAAGATGTTTGGAGGTGTTGTGTGAGAGGGTACCTATTTACTCCAACTGAAAGGACTTCCTCAGTAAAAATTACTTTGGATGAGGAGAGTGCATTTCTATCAGATTTCAGTGTGGGAGATGTAATTTAAACTGATCATAGGATTAAAGGGCAACAGTCTCAAACAGGTGGATATTTTCCATTGGAAATGTGCATTTGAACAGACAGCCTGAATCTTGTAACAGTATTACTAGAAATTACATGTTTCACTTGAATTCCTATCAGCCAGCAAATATTTTTACCTTCTTCTCTGACAGGCAATCAGTGTGACGAGTGTCCTAGTGGGTTCTACAAAAACCCGGGCAGCCCCGGGCTTGACTGTGCGCCATGTCCCTGCAATAACAACACTGATGTGACAGACCCAGAGTCTTGTAACAGGGTCACTGGGGAATGCACCAAGTGTTTACACAACACCCATGGAGCAAACTGTCAGTTCTGCAAACCAGGGTATTTTGGCTCAGCCCTTGATCAAAACTGTCGAAGTAAGTAAGCAACAGATCTGCAACTGTGTATTACTACAAAGAAAAGTTTTAAAGAAATTAGTCTATAGGGAGAGGTTAGCCCTTGGAGGGACAATGAAACTAAAGCAGATCAATGGAGCAAAATGTGAGAATACTAAATATATTTATATGCAGTGATACAAATAGCTGTTAATATGGCGTCTATTAAATTCTTTGTGACCTAAGTCTCATTAAATCTCATACTGAATATCACTCCTCAGAAATACTCATTTGTGAAATTAAATCAGTACTCTGTTACAAAAATAAATGTTCATTCAGCCCATTTAGGAGGGAATCAAAAGTAAAGGAATCAAAGATAATTGTTTATCCATGTTGCTGGCTGATGCCAACTGAGCAATGCTCACTTAACCAGATGATCCCTTGCAGAGCTCTCTGCCATACCAGACATTTTCATTAAGTGGCTAGAATGACCCTGTTCAGGCAGTTTAATAGACTCCATGAGGACACTGTCAATAGCTCAGCACTTTTAACAGAAAGGCAGGAGTGTCAGAAAAAGCAAGGCATAAATTTCTTACCAACATTCCTCAAAGACTATTTTCACAAAAGTGCCCGATTGAGGGTCAGACAGATTATAGGTATTTTCAAGAAACTTTTTTTCTGGGAATCTCTAATATACCATTCAAGCCTATTCCTTGTTCATTCTCGGAGATGTCCATTAGAAATGGTTAAGCAAGAATTTTTGGCTCCTCACAAGGAAGGCTTCTTATCTTACTTGGCTTACTGGGGTTTCCCACGCTGGATAGTGCCTACTGTAAATCACCTTATCCTTACCCAGCATATTTAACATTTCATTCTAATAAGATTCAAAATTCACTACGCCTTCATTTCTTGTGCTTGTATTAGAAGTACTGAACGTTCCCAGTAAGTTTGCTCGAAGCTATGTATAAGCTATTACAGAAAGACAGGTCAACTGTATGAGATTAAAAATGTGTTCAAGATTACTAAAGTAAACCTACGACGTACACTTTATATACAGCTCTGATTGTCCATCAACTGTGTATTATCATCTGCTCTAGTAATTGTCCTTCTTTTCCCAGGGTGCACATGCAATCCTGCGGGTGTTCGCCCTGCCATGTGCCCGGGGGGGGATGCAGTATGTCTGTGTGACCCAGCCACAGGAGCTTGCCCTTGCCTGCCCAACGTGGTGGGCACAACATGTGACCAGTGTGCCTCTGGCTACTGGGACCTGGCTAGTGGTAAAGGATGTCAGATCTGTGACTGTGATCCAAAAAACTCCCAAAGCAATCAGTGCAACCAGGCAAGAAAATTACTTCACTTTCTGGGAACTGGGGTGGTGGTGTTTTGGCATGACAAGGTGGGGACTCTCTTATAAATGAGGATAGTTTTTTGTCATGCTCCTTGATAACAAGAAGTCTTTGGAAGTTTGCCATTGGTGCGGTCACACTTTGAGTCATATCAAAACATGTTCTGAAAATGTGGCTCTGCCTGTAAGCACCTTCTCTTTGCCTATGTGTTTCTTTGTCAAGTGAATCTCAGAAATACTTTGTAAGAAAATGTCACATAGGAAAAAACTGCCTCGTCAGCATGCATATAGGGAAGAAGGAAGTCCATGCTTGGACCCAAAAGTCTTAGGAGTATTTTTTTAAGTGTTTATTTTCATAAAGTAACAGCTGTGGCCATTACATTAATCATGCCTCATTTATCAGACTGCTAGAGTACCTTTTCTCATCTTTAATTCCTGTCCACATTTTAAGGCTAGAACTTAGAAAAAATAAAACAGTGTGTCAGAATAAAGAGGTGAAATTGTGGTCCCATGGAGTCCAAAAACAGCAATTTTGCTACTGACTTCGGAGCACCAGGAGCTTATCCCTAGCTCTTGCTGATGTGCTCTTACATTTTCCTTTCAATATGCTTTCTGTTTGTTGCAGGTTTTTTAGTGGATTTATTATTTTTCCTAGCAAATGCAGCTCTTAACTTCAAAGAACAACTACTGCTTCTCTGAGCTGTACCAGTTATCAGAGCTGCAGTTTAATTTAATAGCTGAATTCCAAAATAAATTTTCTAGGCCAATGTGCATAATGTACACTCGAGGTTTTCAGTTACAATTAATATATCTTCTAGTTAAAAGTTTAAATGTTAAGATGAGTAATTTGCTCCAGCAAAAATAAGAAATTAATCTGTTTTGCAAAGGAAAAGAATCCTCTCTCAAATCATAGTCAGAGGATGAGTTCTCAAAGAGCACCTGTAGACTGGGACATACAAAATCTTTCATATTAGCAAAGTCCATTTTGTTTTCACAGCCTTTGGGAGGAAGATGGGAAATGTAGGCCAATACAACCTGTATTGCTGTAAAAACCACATGTGTGCAAAGACTGTGTGTGAGCAGTGTCACTGCAGTCCCCATACAGCTATATGATATAAGTCACAGGGACAGTACGACTCTGCAGGAAGTTATTTAATCTGAACTGTTTTTACAGTTTACAGGCCAGTGTCCGTGTAAGATAGGTTACAGTGGAAGATGTTGCAATGAATGTGAGGAAAATTACTTTGGCAATCCCCAGATGCGTTGCATTTGTAAGTATTACTACGTGGGGACAACTGGATTAGAAACTGCCTCAGAAGAAAGGTTTACCTTTTATATTCATAGAGGAGACAGGACATACATCTAGAGAAGCAGGCTTTCATACATTTGTGTGTAGAAGATGGATAAAAATGTTGACGTTATTTATCTATATTGTTCCTTCTGTGGTTATGCTGGGACCATGGAAGTTAGAGATGAAGAAGAGCCATTAGCCAGGCAGTCTACTTTGCTCTAACTCAAACATGGGTTTGCTTTTATTGTCTTGAAATGCATGATCGTACCTTTTGCATGCATTAATACCATGGAAAAGGAACAACTGATTGTAACCTGCTGTCCCTTTCTTGCAGCGTGCGAGTGTAACCCAGAGGGAACCAGCCATCCCAAGTGTGATAAAGCCACTGGCGCGTGTAACTGCCGTGCTGGTGTCACCGGCCGGTTCTGTGACCAGTGTGGCCGTGGCTTTGAGAAAAACTTTCCCTCTTGCCATCAGTGTCATCTTTGTTTTGATCAGTGGGACACTAAAATTGCTGCCCTCGCTCAGACTGTCCAGGGGTTAATGAGGTTTGCTGCAAATCTCGAAGATAAAGGAGGACGAATGCCCATCTGTGACATGCGCTTCAAAGCCTTTGAAGATGCCATTTCTGAAATTGAAAGAATTTTGAGACATCCTGTTGTTTCACTGGAGGCCCTCTCAGGCATCAAGGATTTTCAGGGCTACATTCTGTAAGGGCTCGGCTGCCCCTGAAAAAATCCCTTGCCTGAGAAAGCAGTCTTCCCCTGAGCTCCACCAACCATCCCTAGACATCAAGTCCCGCCTGTGATCAGCTCACAGATGCGGGACCACTAAGTCACTGTTTTCAATAGATCTATGAACAAAACAGTCCTTATATATATTATCTATCTCCTTTAGGTATATACTTAAATGCTGGAATTTTCCAGTTCATCCTAAAGGTTTTCTAACTAAGCCATTACAAGTAAATGTTTCTGCTCATTTAGAAATTTATCTCTTCTCTAAACTATTGTGTATCTCAGTTCTAGTTTACGGACAATTCAGTCTGACTTTTGCCTAACTGCTATTTCTCTTTCAGACAAAAATTTGCACAAATGGATCCCCTTCACAGTATGCCGTATGAGTTTCCTGACCTTAACAAGAGCATAGAAGACATCAGGGAAGAAGCTGATCTTGTGTATGAACTTCTACAACAGAAAATACATCTGCATCAAAGTTTTCATTACTTGAACCTCAAAGGTAAGGCAGCCAGCAATTAAATGAAATGGGTAGATATTTTTGTTGAAATTTCAGAATGTTTTTCTCACCGTTAAACCATACAACATTTCAAAGATCCCTAGATTTTAGCTTCCTATGGTAGCTCAAAAATGTAAATACTAACAACACATTATACTGACTTTCCAAACTCACTTTTATCTCAAAATGCCATGATTTTTAGCATCCTAAATTTCAGATTTAAATTTCAGCACCAGGGTCACATTAGTCACAAGTCTTATGAATCCTGATGTTTACATCAGGGTTTAAAAGCCACCCAGTTTCATAGTATCGACTCACAAATCATACAGTAGAATAGCAAAGGACTTTTTCCCCACTTCTGACTCTTCTTGCTCTTAGCAATACTTAAAGAATGTTGTACAGAAATGGTTTGTTTAATTAAAGCAGAGAGTCATAGTGCAACTTCTTAGTGTTCCCATGGGAAAATACATGACTTTATGTGGTAAGGAACTAGCTCTCCATCATCAAAAAATGTGAAGTCAGAACCGAGTTCCTTGGCATTTTTGAAAGAATTACACCATCTATGCTTAAGCTAAATATAGTCTCCATCAGCTGCTAATAGCAGTAATGAAAATGTCACAGACTGGTTTCTGGAAAAAGATGGGGGCATATCAGTGGGAATCTCAAAATGGTGCTAGATCATCCACGATGTCAGGAGACTGTCAGCAGTGTACTCTCCAAAGAGACGGCTGCCAAGATACGAACCCCCAGAAGATAAGGTGTGCACCACAGAAGACACAAGTTGCAGGCAATGCACCCCCATTTACAGTTCCTCAGGTGAGAAAAAGATCATCCTAGTCAAGAGCAGAAAAAAGAAGGAAAAGTCAATAGAATATAAAGCCAAGGGAAAGGAAGAGGGGAAAAGAGGGATTAGGATTTAGGGCTCCTCTGCCCTGTTGTATTTGGCAGTGCCTCTGGGGCTGGCTCTTCTGCTCAGGCCCCCGCACGAATGGTCAGCACGGCTCTCCCAGGCTCCAGGCTCCACTTCCCAATTCAACTGAGTCTTGTGCAGACTCTGAGAAAGGCAGGAAGGCAAAGAAACAATAAATCCCAGGGAGGTCAGTGGATGCACAGCTGAAGCATCCATGGTGCTCTCTGGTCACATTCCAAACCCGCTTCATCTTTTGGCCTCAGGAGATGGATAAACATCCCTATAAAAAGCACACGGGGGTGTGGGGAGGGGAAGACCTTGAATTTAATCTGAATTTCTGGTCAGGGCCACAAATATTCATTGGTCCTGCTACCAAGCATCTGACAGCACAGAAATAACATTTCCCTCAAGATAACCAGCTTTTCTGACATCTGGGAGAAAGCCTGGCTCCCTCACCCCATCTTCATTTTGGGACCAGCAGCACATACTAGTTATGGCTCTGTCTGCTTTTTCCTCTCTCTTTTTTGCTGGGGTAGAGCAGGATGTGGTCACATATGCCATCTGAGGCACATTTGGCACTTGTGCCCTAGACACACGTGGGCTCCTACCTACCTCTCTTTGCAGAGGATCAGGACTCAGGGGCTTCCTCACAAGCATACATTCAGCTGGCTGACCTGGAAACCTCAATGTCTAATGATGAATTAAAATCACTGGAGAAAACTACACAAGTATCCTTAAAAGAATGATTGCAGTTCATGAGATGTCATTAAATTACGGCTTTGCCCCTGGCTTTGCAGCCACCATGGTATGGTAATGCAGGGAGTACAGTGTCCTGGTCTGTAAATCAAGCCTGTGCTAAGACGCTGTGTTTAACATAAAGGAACTTGGAAGCTCTACAGCTCCATCACAAACCAAGCGTGAAAAATGCATTTGGGCCACTTAATGGAGAGCTGAACAACTGTAAAATATTCCTGCAATGGAATTGTTGCACAGAAAACAGTCTCTGGCTTAGATACAGAGTTACAGCAGCCTCTTGACAGGTATTTTGTATTAGGAGCTAACTTTAAACTGTACATCGTTTCCAAGAGTTACAAGATAAAATAAATAGCCCTGGTTCCACACAACAACTGAACATTGTTCATCTTCAATCAAAGCAAGGCCAAGGGCTTTAGAGCCTGATTCAAAGCACACAGGACTTGATGAGTGCCATATTATTGACTTCAGCTAGTAACTGAGTCGGTTACCAGCACAAAGAGGGATGTTAATCAATGACCTCTAATGCTTTTTCACTGCCGACACATCAGTTCTGGCTCATTGCATGTACTTCTGCCTGGGGATCTGGGGACAACTTCAGGTTCTCTGGAGATCTGGGAAGCCTTGACAGTAGCAGCTTTAAATTATGTGTTTTGCAAAAGGCCTGTGTTCTGCAAAAATTGTAATATTCTCCAAACCTTTTGAGTCTGCTTAAGCTTACACTAAGCTTCTTGCTGGAAAGTATTTTTTGCTTGGCCTACAAACTTATCATAGAAATGCTTTTTTTTTTAGTGCATCAACCCTGAAATTGGATTTTCCAGAGACAAAAAAACCTCATAAATTCCCATTTGTAATCCAAATTTTGGCCTTAGTTCAGCAGCCCATTTAACTTTTGGGTACTATGCTGAACTGACAGGACAAATGCTTTCCTGACTCAGAATCAGAGAGCTGATCATTTCATAGGTTTTACAACTGGCAGAAACAGTTCTCTTGCCTAAATTTCAAACCAGCATAAATGAGAGGAGCTTTATCAAATCAACAACAACAGCAATGAAGGAGCTACTGATGAATGCAAATCAGTAGCAGTTTGTGTCATTAATGGGATCCCCTTTGTTCTTTTGTATCTTCCATTGGCTTCTCATACACTTTGGACTCTGAAGAACGACATGAGATCCACTGTATTTGCATCTATTTTAGCAGGTTTTATGAGTATCAATAACCATTCCTGTTCGGCAACTGGCTGAGCAAAGGATTAAAAAGCTGGACTGAGGACATGACAGCTCCTGTCCCTTCCTACCGTCTCAGATCAAACACCAGTGACAACAAGCTGAATCACCTGTCACTCACCATTTGTCCAGAATTCACATAAATACGTGAATTAAATGCAAGCAAAATACAGTCAGTACTAAACCCTATTTCTGCTACTACAGAGGCCATCAGCAACATTAGGAAACACTTTGAAGTATCATTGCTGGCAGAACAGAAGACCAATGCGACAGCCCCTATTGTGAGATACTCAGAGTACACCAGGAACCACGCGCTTGCTATGTTGGGCCATCAGGCCTTGAAAGCAAACAATGTCCTGGAACAGCTCAAGAGCATCAAGAGCCCCAACATCCAAAACTTGAATGAAAAGGTAGGCACTGTGAATTTTGAATGTGAACTAAACAAAAATCCCTTTTTTGATGCTGTTAGTAGGTTTTATTTTTAAAGGGTGCTTACATGCATTTTTAAATTTGGAAAATGACACTTCCCTGGCACAGACATGCAGTCACGTCACAAACAGCTGCACTTCTCAGCTGCAGTTACTGCCACCCTTCTGGAAGCCATTGTTCCCAGGGCAGACCCAACACAAGGAACTGTTTAAGCACTCTCTAGTCTCAAGAGGACATCAGCGTCAATCACAAAGATTAACCCCAGCCTCCTCCATTATTGACTTAAACTAAGCAGAGCAGCGTTGCTCTGCTGTGGATGGAGAGTGCCCATATATCCTTTGTATCACCCATGGGAAGGGAAGGAATTTCTATCTTTTTGCAGGGCAGCAATTGATACCTGATAGCACCTTCAGCCAGCCCTGCCAGATCTGGAAGAGATCCTCATGACGTCAAACATTTTCACATGACGTCAAACATTTTCCTCCCCCCAGGAGTGTATCTCAGACCCCCAGAGGAGTCCTGACATTAGCATCTTCCTTTATTGCAGATCTGTGGTGTGCCAGGAGACCAGCCCTGTGTCACAGCAGCCTGTGGGGGAGCTTTGTGCCGGGACAGTCAGGGACTCAGGCAGTGCGGTGGCCCAAACTGCAGCGGAGCTTTTCCTCTCTCCACTGATGCCTTCAGGAAAGCTGAGGAGACTGCTGTGTTGCTAAATAACTTGACTACTCAGCTACGGGAACCTGAGACTCAGGTGCTGTACATCAAACCTACATTTTTTTCAGTGAAATGGATGGAGGATGAAATTTGGGAGGTCACAAATCTACAAAAACTCACCTGCTCCTTGGACAAAGAGCAGTGACATAGTGATGGACCCTGTCCCGACATCACAGACCTATCATGGTTCGGTACCAGGATTATTAGGTGCGAGTCCCACCAAGAGACTGTGGCTCTAGCTACGTCTTCCTCACAGCTGCCAAGATATCATGGGTCATGGGCCTTGTGCCTGTGGAAGTTTGTGACATCAGGCTAGTATTGTCTATATTTTTATTGGGAAAAATTCAAATGGCACCATTTGTCAGTTGCCTGAGTACGGCCCATGCTTATTGCAATGGGATTACTGCTGTGCATAGCGCTAAGCTCTATTTATACAACTTCATATGACTATTGTGTTTGACATTAAATAATTTTTGCAAATAATTTCAAGACTTTTCTGCCCTCGGTGATGTTTAGAAGAGCATCCAGTAGTCGGCTGTATTGCACAGTAGCAGTGAAAAATAACACAAGCAAAGTGTGGCCAATGAAACCTGTGCCAAGGAAACAAAACAGACAAATCCCAAAATACCAGTAAAGACAGTTTGTTCTTGTTAACAATCAGAGATGATGCCTGTTACAGTTACAGGCAAAACACATCTTCCAACAGAAATGTCATTCTGCCGTGGCTTTGTCCTGTCCCTGCAGGGTGCCATGGCATACATTTACTCTTTTTAAAATGCACTTGACGCTCTGCATCACAGCTAACAGGGTTAGAAATGAGCAATCGGGGCACATGCCTGGGACCCCAGGACAATGAGGGGCGGCAGCAAAAGGCATCTGCTGTGGTGAGGCACTCACAAGCCTCCTGCAGCTCTGTGATAATATGAGTGAAGAATTTTGAGATGTTTCAGAAGTAAAAATACCATTTTTTCTTGTTGCATGGGGAAACAGCAAATCTCTTCCCTCCAGACTGCAGAGAGGCAGTACCTGTGTATTTCCTTAAAGCAAAGCATAGCCCCTAGCAAAGCAAAATATCGTTGGAATTCGATGATTGATCTAAAGCTGTCATTTAAATTACCAATAATACTAATTTAATGGCAAAATGTAACTTTCAAAGACAAGCCTTAAACTCTGCCTTCCTTATTTGTGTACTCTTAAGTGCATTTTTAACAGCAAGTCCAATGTGAAAAGGCAAATGAAATTACTTGCCTTTTCTGTACTGAATCGGATCACTGACGTGCTGCAGTACTGCAACAGAAAATAATAGTCACAACCTTCTTTTAGAAACAGAAGGGGCTGTGGTTTAGTAGTGGTTGCGGAGAGAAAAAAATGCTTGATTTAGGTTTCTGAGACCAAACGAAGGCCACAATGTAGCAACTTCTGGAGTTCCCCAAAGGCATCTCCTACTACTTTTCAAGCTACATCAAGTGATTCCAGCTGAGGCTTGGATCCAAATTGTCTTTGTGTCAGAGCTCAACTTACCAAGCAATGACTGAAACCTCCAGAAAATAGCACTGCTATTTCTAATAATATTTCCAGGTCAAAAGCATTAGAAAAATGGCAGAAGAGAGCAAGCTGAAAGGCTCACAATTTAATGGACAACTGGAGAAGGCTAAGAATCAAATTGAAGTTGATGGAGAGATTGCTAAGAAATTCATCGGAAAAGTAAAAGACTTCTTGTTAGGTAAATATGCAAAGTTCTTTTTGACTAATTTTTAATATACATTCCAATGTAATATAGCATAATAGATGGCCAGAAAATTATCTAGCTGTATACACGTGAAATTTCTTGTCTACCTCCTGATCTGTGCAATCGTTTCATACCCTTTTTTTCTAGTGCTTCTTTCTCCCAGGTGACCATACTATGTATTAATTTTCCAGTAGATCTGTTACATTCTGATTGTCGTCTTTTATTATGCTTAATTTTGCTTAATTTGAAGCATACAAGTAATTCCCTCAGTTCCTGGTTTATCTGAGTAAAGAACTACTAAGATAATTTCATACAATATATAATGACCAGGCATGTCCAATGCATCGTCAAATTGTTATTCCACCCCCTTCTTCCAGGCCCATAAATAGAGGCCCTCCGTAGGGAGCGTGGGAATTAGGACGCATACCACGCCATCATCTCCCTAAAGCTGTAACTCAAGGAATCAAAGGATTCTGGTAGAACTTCACAGCTCTCATAAAAAATAACAAAACAACCATATATACCCTAAAACATTTCCACCCTCGCGACTGCAGAAAAATGCTGTAAGAAATGGACCCTAAGTTTTTGTACCAGATGCACATCAAAGGAGTTCAAATGTGGTAGGATTTTTTTAATCTCTTGAATGTGGCTGATCTCAAGTTTCTAAGGATTGCATGTTGGCAGTCCTTTGGCATTCATACCTCTACATCCAAATAGGAGCAAGGGCAGAGGACAGAGGACTTCCTTTGTTCGGGAACGTTTAAGTTATTTTATTGAATTGGAAGAAAATCTCCATTTAAGTCCTTAGGATTCTTAGATTTTTATTTGATAGGAATTGAAAATTCCACCTTTGGCTCTTCTTTTATGTTTCTTAGTAACATATGACATTTACTAACAATTATAAAAGCATTTTTTCATGAATTTGTTTTGTAAATTGAAGTTTAAGAACAGTAACAGCTGAGATGCGTGCAGTTACATTAAATCTGCTGTACTCTACATTGATGTGAATGGTAATTTTAGATTAATATATTTCTACACAAAATAGTTCTCAGGAATGCACTGCTGTTTGCACAATAAATGTCTTCTATTTAATTCTTGGTGAGTTACTTTGGAGCGTTACCACAAACATTTGTTTCAACTGTTTTATCACCCCAAGTCTTTTCTATAAAGGGAAGTGAGCAGAAAACAGAAGCGATGATGAGACTTCACAAGGCACTGACTACTCCAACTCTGTGTGCCTGTGCCTCTTAGCCAAGAACCAGGACGAGCTCATTTATAAGGGGAGTTGTCAAAATAAGTTTTTTCTACTGTAAATTCCCATCCTATCTGAGTTTGACCCAGGTTCCCTCTGTAGCTTAGCCTTTCTCATTAACCAGCAAAGGAACCATTTTCTCAATATTGTGGCGACTCCAGGGAAGGGATTACACCCACTGGCCGGCTCGGAAAGCTCCATTCACCCCCCAGTCTTTCCAGCACCTCTTTGATCTGGGGGCCAAGGGAGAAATGGACTCTGACACATCTAGCTGTGCCATGCACCGATTTAAAACCTACTGTGGGCTCAGTTCTGCATCAGAATTTTAATAACCTGGTTCAAAGTAGGTTCAAATCCTCATTTTAGCCAGTTCTGACAACACTAACAGCAGTACCTGGAAGCATAATATTACATTACAAAATGTTGGAGATAATTCTCTTACCCCCTCGCTGTGCCTGTCAGCTTTATTCTCACACATAACTCAAAGGGTAGGCAGCCATAATGATCATTTACATTTCACTGGGAGGAAAGAGTTGCTTCAGGATACTCTCAGCTCCATTTCTGTTGCAGATGAGAGCGCGCCTCCAGAAGACATTGAGAAGGTGGCGAATTATGTTCTGCAAATAAACCTTCCCCTGACTCCACAAGAGCTCACGGACATGCTTGGCAAAATCAGAGGCGTTATGAACCACTGTGAGAAGTACAAACTGAATGCAAATAAGAGAAACAGAAAAAGGGAGGAAGCTCAAATGCTGCTGCTGGAGGCACAAGAAGCCGAGTGAGTAGGGTGTTCTCATCCTGATATGCCAACTCCAGCTGGGGTGGCACTGCGCACGGTGGGGCTGCTCCCTACCCCAGGCAGTATCCTAGTAACGCGGAAGGAAAAGTTCAGGTGACAGCAGATTTCAGCGTGCCATTTTCACAGGGCCTCCCCAGCAGGTACGAGCCACGACCACTCGGGCTGTGGGAGCTGACATGCTGCAGGGAGGCAGCTCCCGCCGGCTCCTGGCTCCTCTGCCTGCTGAGTCAAAGAGGCCAAAGCAGCTACTTACTTCCCCGTTGGACCTCGTGGAGCATTACATCTGTCTCACTGGGAGGTTTAAATATGTGTGAGAAAGAACCGACAAGAATTGGGGAGGGAGAAAATATGTCTATTTTCCTTACTAGCAGCGCACCACCAGGCAGTCCGCAGCATCCAGCCTCACCTTTAATACAGCAGCTCATGTGCTCCCACACAAAGTCCCTAACCGAGGCTTGGCTTTGCCAATTTACAAACCACAATTTTAACGGTTGTTGTTGGGCTTGAGGGAACATTTCTGCATGTGAGCATGGGTGCATCTGAAACATGTTCTTGCTTTGCTCTCTACACCACGATACTACACATGCTTCTATTTTTCCATTTTAGCAAAGCAGCTAAAGCTCTTCTGTCTGTGGATGAAATTAATAATAAACTAAAAAATGTTGTGAAGTCCCAAGGAGACTCCAAAAACACCTTCATAAAGTTAAATGAAGAGATACAAGGCATCAGAACACAAATCTCACAGGTATCCTGCTGCAAATCTTTTAATTTATTTACTACATACATTTTAGAAAAAGATACTTCATCTCAAAGTTTCCTTAATGTAAACTTAAATAAATAAAACCAGAACGTGGTGCAGATATGACACTAATTGCATAATGTTTAAGGTTCTCTTCTTAATCAGTTGACATTAATCTTCATTATCACACTCTGCAAACTGGAGAGACATTGCATAAGAAACCACAGCCTTCAATTGCTCTGTTTTAGGCTGAAAACCAAGCGAACAAGACAAACGACGAACTAAATGACTTGTCAGCAAAACAGTCTGAGATGGAAGATGAAATTGCCACATTGCAGGCCAAAATGCTGATGAGCAAGAATCAAGCTACAAAGGCAAGAGCTGGGGCAGAAGCAGCACACAAACGAGCCCAGAATATTGATAAAGTAAGCCTTTCTGTCACATGCTAAGGGAAACAAGATTCCCTCCATCTTTAATAGTATTGTTGATTCAGTGTAGTTGTACTGCCCTTCTCTCCTCAAAATTGTTAACTTTTTCTCTGTGCCATGTGTAAGATGTCACAGGTTAAGAGTAATTTCTTTTTTATTTTAAGGCTTCTGGCATGTAACACTTCTGTTTGCTTGAATGAAAGAAAACATACACATTCCTCTGGCTACTCGGTGACATTTTTCCTTGCACTAAGACTCATAGTCACCATGGGCACAAGTAAACACAACAGAACAAATCACAAAACCAGATATTAAAATATGTGAGTGATGGAAGCAGCCTGGCCATTCATCCCATGCCACTCTCCTTCAGAGAAAATTGCTGTGGGAGTTTCTTGGGGTTTTTGGTTGGCTGGGTGTTTTTCAGTAGCTCCAATTTTTGAGACTGCAGCTAGAAATTTGCTAAAATTGTGAGGAGAATCAGGCACCCATAGTGCAAGCTTGGAGCATGACCAAGCTTCCAGGTTACAAGAAACTTAGTCAAAATCTAAACTGCAGCCTCAACAGCAACCTAAATCAGCAGGGAATGGATTAGCCAGTAAATATTACTATAGCCAAAAATGTAAAAAACAAACTAATGTTACTACAGATAATTCATTAAATTTGAATTATGCCTCATGGCAAAATGAAATTTACAGAAAAGCCCTACTAAAAGAAGTTAAAACAGCATAAGCTTTAAAAATCTTAAATCATATTTTCTTTACATCCTTGCCTCCCCTTTAGATTGCTCCACTGTCAGTTTGTTTTAACTGATTTCTAACAAGTTTTGCAAAGCATTGTTTGAGGTACACTCATTATGGATGGTTTTTATTTTTTTTTAGATTTAAGGGAATGAGAGATTTAAAGTTTGGTTCAAAGATGATATTCAAAAATGTATACAAATTTGCTTCAATATGACAGATTAATTATGAGATGCTCTTAAACTAAGTCACGGCATTTTGTTACAGGAATTTGCTGACGTTAAAAGAAAGTACACCATTCTTCAAGAAAAGCTAAAAGCCCAAGGACCTCCAAAAATAACACTAGAAAAAGTGAAGCAGTTGAAAGAAGAAGCAGAAAAACTGGCTGAAGAGACTAAAAAAAAAATTAAAAGATTAACAGGTGGTGTTTTCACTTCCATAGCGAGTGGTGAAAATTCTAAGTCATGAATTAAACCGAAGTCCTTGCCCATGGACACTAACAGACTAAGTTTACCTGAGATCAGGTTTAAAACAATTTCCCTGGTGAAAATCCCTGCTTGAAGCTTCTCAAACAGTTTAAAAGTAGATTAATTGATTTAGCTTATGTACTTTTTCTGACATAAATAGGTTCTATAAGCAGAGTTTAAGAAGTGTCCACACAGGGACTTGCAGTGATTTGATTCAGAGAGTTTAAAAACAGAAGTGCAAAATCGGCATAAAACTTGGCTGCAGATTCATCTGGAAGCCTTGATTTATGTGCTTGCTTTGGACATTTGGACCTTAAATCTCTCCTCTGCACTGTCTTCTTACATTACCTGAGTGATGGCTTGTGTTATGGGCTTGTGCACCTGGGGAGGAATAACCCTCCGCACCAGGACAGGTTGGGGGTGACCTGCTGGAGAGCAGCTCTGAGGAAAGGGACCTGGGAGTCCTGGTGGACAACAGGATGACCATGAGCCAGCAATGTGCCCTTGTGGCCAAGAAGGCCAATGGTATCCTGGGGTGCATCAAGAAGAGTGTGGCCAGCAGGTGGAGGGAGGTCATCCTCCCCCTCTACTCTGCCTTGGTGAGGCCCCACCTGGAGTGCTGTGTCCAGTTCTGGGCTCCCCAGCTCAAGAGGGACAAGGAATTACTGGAGAGGGTGCAGCACAGGGCTACCAAGATGATTAGGGGACTGGGGCACCTCTCATATGAAGAAAGGCTGAGGGATTTGGGTCTCTTTAGTCTGGAAAAAAGACGGCTGAGGGGGGACCTTATCAATGCCTACAGGTACTGACAGGGTGGGCGTCAGGAGGATGGGGCCAGGCTCTTTTCAGTGGTGCCCAGTGACAGGACAAGAGGTAATGGGCACAAACTTGAGCACAGGAAGTTCCACCTAAACATGAGGAGGAACTTTTTTACCTTGAGGGTGGCAGAGCCCTGGAACAAGCTGCCCAGGGAGGTGGTGGAGTCTCCGTCTCTGGAGACATTCAAAACCCGCCTGGACGCGTTCCTGTGCAACCTGCTCTAAGGTGGCCCTGCTCTGGCAGGGGGTTGGACTAGATGATCCCCAGAGGTCCCTTCCAACCCTGTGATTCTGTGATTCTATAGAGCTGCAGGGTAGCTGTTTACCATCACTCCGTACTTGTTCCCCTTCAGACATTATCTCTGAGCAATGGCAGAACAAACCAGGTACAAATTCTGGCTTGTGGAGACTGAAACTGATGTGCCCTGGACCTGCAGTGCTGTGGTCAGGCAGCAGAGAGGTCATGGGCAGCAGAAACTGCAGCTGCTGTGTCCGTACTGGCACTGGTCCTCACACAGCCCTTAGGGTGGGTTTAGAGGGTCACCAAAAGGGAAGAGCGCATCTCATGTAATTGCACACAGGGAACCTAATTCTGCTTGTAGTGAAGGTCTGGGCATTCCCCCTGGGAATCCTTGGGCCTGGGATCCTGCCACGCTCAACATCTGAAAATACTGTGTAACATCGGCAAAGCTGAAACAGAAATTCCATTTCAGGAGCAAATTCTTCAGGACAGAATCCAAATAAATATTTTGAGCATATACCTTCAAGAGAAGCATTAAGAGCATCCCAGTCACTCCAAATGCTCAGATGATAAATGCATTGGAAACAGGCAGTGAATAATGTCATTTTGACTCATTACCAGTATGTATACATTGGTGTAGCTTCACAGGGACCAGCAGAAAACACTCCCGTAAATGAGGGAGACCTAAGCCCATTACGACGGAATTGTCTAGGCTTTACACACATCACTGGACACACTGTTCCTCTCAGTGTTTCCATTTAAACCAACCCTAAGAGCTCCGTGTCCTGCCCTATCCTAGCTGATGAACAAAAGCACTTGCTGAGAAACTGATTTCTTTAAGGCTGTCACGTTTCACTCACTACCTGCAAGCCAGACTTTTCCCTCCAGTTGCATATGTAACATTCCCCATTTGAAATGGGCTTATTGTCTCTAAAACTGCTGGGAAAAGAAACGCTGTTAATCCCTGGATTTTACTTACACAACAAATATGAGTATTACTGCATGTCTCTACTTTTCCAGATTTGGAGAAGCTGCTTCAGGACCTGAATCAAACCAAACAAGACAAGGCAGAACAACTGAGACAACTAGAGGAACAAGTGATAGCCATTAAAAATGAAATCACGGAGCAGGAAAGCAAGTATGCAACATGCAAAAGTTAGGACATGAACAGACCATCAGGTAAAATGCAACTAAGTCTCTGTGCTTACCACCTCCTGAGCTTCCCAGCAAGGAGGTCTCTCCTCTGTAAATACGTCTGAAGGTGCCTATAGTATTTTGGTGCAGTGAATCATGTAATTTTCTCTTGGTTTTTTGTCCAGTTGAGTTTATATAGAAATAGGAAATACCTTTTAATAAACCATCTGAGTAAGTAATCAGGATGCAGTCTTTGAGGCAGCTCTATAATACACTCCAGTGCACAGCCTATGGCTTCTTGCTGTAGGGGGCTGGAAATGCAAGAGGAGGATTGCTCAGAGAGCTGCAGGTAACCGCCTCAAAGATGGACTCCCAACACCCTGTGTCTCCTGCTGAACCCTTCAGTAACCTGTGGCTGTGCCTCGACCCCGCAAGGGGCTGCGCAGACTGGGATGGGGCGATGCAGATGCAGGGCTGTGGGCTTCTGTAGCCATCCCTGCTGACAACCAGCAGCATCCCCAGGATACCCTCACTCCGCCATCCCCATCTCTTCACTGAGAGCGCAGGGGGGGCACTAGAACCCCTGACCGGGGGGGGGGGCCCCCCTATGTTCACTGAAAACGCACAGCGATGGGCAGTACCTCCGTGCGGCGCTGGGCCATTAGAGGTGGGCGACAGGGAGCCAATTCCCCAGTGCCCACTGGATGGCAGTGCACAGATGCTTAATGCCGAAAACAACTTCAAAATCGTTTCTTTCTCAATGCACCTCCTGCAATGCCTATTTCTCTTACGCTTATAAGGGGTTTCCCACATTTTTTGTTCATGCAGCCAACAACTGGACAGTAACTCCAGCTCTTAGGCTTAAGCAGTGAGTCTAAAGGGACACAAATGTTGAAAAACAGTTTCTCCAGCTCTTCTCCCACATGCAGCAGTTCACAGAAGTCGGAGTTCACTCTGCAGTTTCTTGTAGCCATAAAGAACACAGGAATTGTCCCAAACTTTAGGTTAGAATTCCTTTTTTTTTTTTTTTTTTTTTTACATAAAGAAGGACACTGGGGCTAAGCAAATGCTATGGTAGGGCTAGGGTTTTAAAAAAGACTGAAGGGAGCAACACCTCAGTTTCAAAATCCCACCCTTGGTATACATACTCCTGCAGGACGCTGAACAGACTCAGGATGGCTTTTCCTCAGTTAAAACCAGTTGTGTCATTCCTGGCTGCACTGTCCCACAGCAAACATCCGTCATGGACTTAGTTTAGCTGCGGTGAGGAGCCCAGCACTGCCTCAGAGCTCAGGCCACATTTGTAATACGAGGAATACAGGGCTCTCGGCATTTAACCATCCTCATGCCAGCAGCACCCTTAAAACAATTCTTATCTAAAAGCAAGCATTGTTTTGATCCAACAGCGATAAACCCTCCAGAGTTATTACTCTGTGTTTAGGAGAGCTAAAGTAGCGTTTGTATGCGGCGGGGGGCTTGGGTGGGAATTGCTGGCACCGATGAGATTTCAGAGAGATTCTCTAACTCAAACCAGCTGTGCTCCAGGGCAATGTGCAACATGCATTATCCATACAATAGCTTCTATTGTGAAAATGATGGCATCAAATTATAACTTGGATATAATCTAACACAGACAGCTGAATGCAGGCATGCGCATAATTTGCGATTTAGCTTTTTATGAATTTTAGCGCTTTAAAACATCATCTGAGGTGTGAGGCTTCTTTCTAAGTTGCTAGGCTGTAATCAGATGAGTGTATTTAGATTGACTTTGCCATAATGAAATGGAGCATCTCTGTTTTACTTGGAGCACACAATTCACCCAGCTGCCCACACACAGCTCTCCAGGTAACAAAGGATTTCCGACAGGTTTCAATACGGCCCGGCTGCACTGCACCTGAAACAGGCAAATGGAAGCGCTTAGATGGAAATTCCCAACTGCATATAAGCCAAAATTATTTCATTCATGGCTTTAAAAATCTGAATTCACAAGCAGAAAGTTGAAAGAGAACTTCCTCCTAAAATCCACTCTTGGCTGTGAGCGTTGCCATATGGCTTTCAACAAGCCCTGAGGATGAGAAGTCTGTAAACACAAGGCAGTTAAACAGGCCTGGAGGGGAGACCTATCCATGGGGGGGGAAACAGAAATCTCTGGAAGAAAAACGGAAACAGGAAAAAGAAAGCCATCATGGAGCCTAATCTCCCCTGCCTTCCTCCAAGCATGCTCAGATAGACAAAGTGAGCAGACCTGATGGGAACAGTAGCTACAGAACACCAAGTCCACCCTGTGACAGCTTCTGAGGTTTACAACTGTGCACCATTCCCCACTGGAAGTGATGCAAAAACTTCTAAAGTGTCTTTGCAAAGTTAATTTGTGGGAAAATGCTGTACGTGGATCAAAAATGCCTATTTTCAGTTCTCCCTGGGCCGCCTCCTTGCAGGCAAAGTGGCTTTCAGGAAACTGTTTCTTGAAAAAAATTAATATTGAAATCAGTATCTTGGTGTAGAGCATTTTGACTTCAATGACATTAATCAAAATGCAAACAACAGTTAACCAAACCCGCATACAACCAAAGATATATTTAATCAAAAGTTCGCTCATCAGCTTTATTCGCTAAGCATTCCACCACTGCAGCACTGTAAGAAAATGAGTGATCACGTGGGTCCCACCAAGGTCAAATTCTGAAATTTGGTTCTTTGAGAAGACTTCCAACCCAGCACAAACACAGATACCCCAGGACTGTAAAGCTGCTTCACCACCCACAAGGACAGGACAGGACAGGACACAAAACTGAATTTTTATCATTTGAAGAATCAAATTAAAATACTCCCACTTGCTATTGCTCATGAGCGTTGCAGAGAGGGACGGACACGAACAAGTTCACTGCACTGAATTACCCACATGGTGAATGCTGGTGGTTTTGGCTACCTCTGACAGGTGACCAAGGTTATGGGTGACGGTGGCCACCCTGGCCTGTGGCTACAACTCCAACTCAATCCCTGATGGCACAGAGCAGAGTCACCCTAGATGCATTGTCATGCAAGTGTCGCGCATTGTCACACCCTCCACGGCAAGGCACAAATGAGCCTAACCACAGCAGCAAGGAGCTCTGGGGGCAACTGAGCTCATTTTAGGTTTAGGGGAGGATAGGGCTTCTACAAGGCTGTGAAACAAAAAAGAAAAAAAAGGCAAAAAAAAAAAAAAAAAAAAAAAAAAAAAAAAGAGAAAAAAGAGGAAAANAAAAAAAAAGAAGAGAAAAAAGAGGCAAAAACTTCTATGAAAATTGAAAAAATACATACAGAAAAAAAAATCTAGTGGCAATGAAACACTGTCCTTGCACAGTCACCCATGGAGCGATGCTGCTGCCCATCTGCCATGGGCTGGAGGAGTTCCTAACCGCAGCAGAGTAAAACACTTTCTGTTAGGGGCACAAAGATGTTTGTTGTACTGAAGCTTACAAACAAAGCCATGCTGTGATTTACATTACAGGACTGTGAGACTGAATGAGTTTTGTGACTTTAGAAGACCATATTGCAGAAAAGGATCAGAATTACATTACCTGCCTTGTCAGCTTAAAATGGTTTAATTTCCTGGGTACCTTTAACGAAACAGCCCCACGAGTTCTTCAATCGGGATTCCTGGGTTATGTTTCAGACCTGGTGTTTAACCTTTAGGGCAAGTCACTTGGTATCTCTCTGTTTCTGCTTATCCATCTGTAAAATGAGAACGAACATATTTACCTACCTCGGCAGGGTTTTCCGGGACGGACAGACCATTTCCACTCTGGCACCGCAAATACCAAAAAAAAAGGGCAAAGTGTTCTTGAGGGACACTGGCACCTGGTAAAGATTTACACAAGTTTACGTGTTACACATGCGCAAGCAAAACTCGGGTACATAAACCCAGGCATCTGTCCCAGCCTGTGCCCAGCTGGGGTTGCGCTCTTCAAACATGTCCATCCTTTGTACCCGCTCCCTGGCGTTTAGTTACCGGTAAACCTTTCCCCTGGGTGCCAAGGGGGCTCTGCCACCGGCCCACAAAGCTCGTGTCACCTGGCAGAGCCCATGGAACCGAAGCGGGAGGCCGGGAGCACGGGGGCAGCTCCAGCACAGCCACTCTCGGCGCACAGCAGCAGGGATGCCATCCCCAGGAGTGGCACTCCCGTGCCACGCACACTGGCACCGTGGCAGCGGGTGATTCGGGGCTGCCGAGCATCGCATGCGACGGCTGCCAACCCCCTGGCCCTGCCATCCCTCCATCCCTCCATCCCTCCATCCCTCCATCCCTCCCAACCCAGCCCCACCAGCACCCCCAGCAGAAGGCAGAATGGGCCAAAAAACCCCATCCCTGCATTTTTTCCCCACAGACAGGGGCAAGTAGAGGGGTCGCCCCATCAGCGATCCTGCCCCCACGACTGCTGCCCCCGCCCAAAGCCGGGCAGCAGCGGG
>VXBO01005759.1:93349-206948 GCA_013400135.1 Rhinoptilus africanus | reverse complement strand
CTCTTCTCCCTGGTGACAAGGGATAGGACAAGAGGAAACGGGTTCACGTTATGTCAGGGCAGGTTTATATTGGATATCAGGAAATATTTTACACTGAAAGGGTTATTAAACATTGGAAGAGGCTGCCCAGGGAGGTGGTGGATTCACCATCCCTGGAGCTGTTTAAGAAAAGGGTAGATGAGGTACTTAGGGACATGGTTTAGAAGTGGTTTTTGTCAGGGTAGGTTAATGGTTGGACTTGATGACCTTAAAGGTCCCTTCCAACCTCAGCGATTCTATGATTCTATGATTCTAAGACTGGTTTTGCCTTTAAAATGGTGGCTCCAGTGCTGGTCGTCCCTGTCATCTGTGGCAGCAGCTGTCACAGGAGCTCTGTTGGTCTTCTCAGTGCTTGTTCTGAAGGTGTTGAAGGCAAAGTCTGGGGCTGATGGATAAAACCCATCCAAACTGTCTGTTATCTTTGCTTTGAGAGCCAAGGTAAGGCTGGAAAGAAGGCGCTGGGCTAGTGAAGTGCTGATACAACCAGATGCATGTTAATAGCTAATTAACAGCTAATAAACAGCTAACTTTTAGGTCTAAGAGGCTTTTGTGATTATTGAGGTGGAACTATGCTCTCCTTGTTCATGTCTGAAAGCGTTTATTCAGGCATTAGTTCCAGTAAGGAAAGGACAGACTTGTATGAGGACATTCTTATCTTGGCAGGTAAAGGACGCTCCTGTGGCCCTTTATGTCTTCCTATGTGCAGTTATGTGCGTTAAAGTTTCCAGAAGTATACCATTATGTACTAGCTATATCTTTCATTTATTGGAGCGTAGGATTTCTTTCCCATTCTCTTTCATAACCAACTATATTTCTTTTTCTCTTTTTTTTTTTTTTTTATGACAGGTCCATGGGCACTGCATGTGCAGGCATAATACCAAAGGGTTAAACTGTGAACAGTGTTTGGATTTCTACCATGACTTACCCTGGCGACCTGCTGAAGGCCGCAATAGTAACGCATGCAAAAGTGAGTTTGTGTAAGATGCAGGACTGGAGTCTGGTGTGAGCGCTACACGCTGTTGCTTGGGAACTTGTGACAATATAAAGTCCCGCATCTTCTTTGGTTGACTTTGGCGTGTCTTTTCTGCAGACTTGGATCTCCTCTGGGACCAGCCTCTTACTTTGCTTTCTCTCTTTGTCACAGAGTGCAACTGCAACGGCCACTCCAGCCAGTGCCACTTTGACATGGCTGTGTACATGACGACGGGGAATACCAGTGGGGGAGTGTGCGACGACTGCCAGCACAACACCATAGGACACAACTGCGAGCAGTGCAAGCCCTTCTACTTCCAGCACCCAGAGAGAGATCTGCGGGACCCTGATGTCTGCGAGCGTAAGTGCAGCCCTGCTTCTCGGGGCAGGAATCACTGTGGCATCCCGGCTGTGGCCCATCAGGGCATTCCCTGGAGAATTTAGGATTTATTTGCTTTCTTTTGGCAAGTGCCGTGCTCCAGAACAAAGGTCATTGAGGGACGGTGGTTGTCTTGGAGGTCTTGAGCGAGCCTGCCTGGGTTTTGTTTTCTCTTCAAGAATCTGGAAATGTATCAGGTCATTACGTGTTCAGCTTATGTCGTGTCTAATACTTGCAGGAACGATATAGTCGCTCTACACGGCAGCTCAGTTTAAATAATTCAGTGTGATACTTGGCCTTTTCTTTTGTAGCAGTTAATAAAACACGTGTGATGCTTCCTTCTTAGCTTGCAACTGTGACCCAGCTGGCTCCCAAAATGATGGCATCTGCGATCGCTACACTGATTTCTCCACTGGCCTCATTGCCGGACAATGCCGTTGTAAATTATTTGTCGAAGGGGAGCGTTGTGACCTCTGCAAAGAAGGTTTCTATGGCCTGAGTGCCGATGACCCAGTGGGTTGTCAGTGTGAGTAAAAACATGTGTTTCTTTATGTGTGATCAAAAGCTCTTTGAGGAGCTGTTAGAGCTGGGGTGGCTAGAGTTGGTTTCTGGGGTGGTTTTTTTCCTTTGTTTCATGTTTTTGCTAAAGGAAAAACATTCTTGTAGATTTGCTGTAGCTTGGAGTCCACCCACCCTTAAAACTCATTTCCCCGGCTGATCCTTCTAGTGTGTTCAGTGGAAATAGCAGAATCTTCCTTATTTGTTTTTAATTATAAGTGACTTAAGCCAGGGAAATTTACTGGGATGGGTGGTGGGCAAAGCGTGTAATTAATCTCTGTCCTGGGGAATCCAGGGGAAGCTTTAATATAAATATCTGGGTTGGACACTGTCTAAAACATAACTCCAGTCCTGTGTTTTGACCTGCCTATTTGTATTTCCCGATCCAGCTTGTGCATGTAATCCTCTGGGTACCCACCCCGGGGGGAATCCTTGTGATTCGGAGACAGGAAACTGCTATTGTAAGCGCCTGGTGACAGGAAAGCAGTGCAATCAGTGTCTGGTAAGTAGTTTACCGTAAAATATATTAGGAGATGCTGGTGTGAGGGAGCCTGGCGTGCGGAAAGCATGGAGCACGGTGTTGGCTGCCATCTCTGACTGCCTGCGACCAGGCATTTGGTGTTCAGTCTGGAGCAGGCACCCGGGGATGTCGGGAGCTGTGAAGCATGCTGTGGTTACAGGGAGCTGGGAGGCACATCAAGGCAGACAAGAGCACCCAGATTAATTCCCAGGACCATAAGGAATTAAATATTAGGATACCTGGAGTGGTTGCTCTGTGAAAATAAGGGATCTGGGATAGTTCGTCTGGAGCCCTCACTGGCAGGAGAGACAAAATGGTCAGAGAAACAGTGTAACCAAAAAAGTTACTTTCTCTACAGGCCATTAATTTAGGCATGGATTATTTCATACACATACATTTCCATATAGTGTTTATGCATACTGGAGTGTTACAGAAACACACTGTCAGATAACTGGATGTGTTTGTATAAACACTGGCAGGCTGTCTTATCTAACAGTGAACTACATGGAAAAGCTAAACAAGTCTGTCTTATCTGTCCACCAAGCAAGCTGCAGAGCAGCAGCCCTGCAAGGGCAGTGCCCCACACAAAGCCCCACCGACACATACGCAGCTCTCTGCTGTGGTGTGATGTACTGGGCTGTGATTTTCCAAGTCTTTCATGAGTCAGGAGCCCAGAGTGCTGTAAATGGTGCAGTAGGAGTGAAGTCTCTGAGCCTGGGGCCTCCTGAGTCTTGCTTTTACAGCGAGGTGGAAAGATGTGGGTTTTTTTCTCAAACCTTTGAGGTGGTCAACGAGGTGGAGGAGAGCAGGTGGGGAGGTTGTGTTGGTGGTTGTGGGGGTAGATTCACAACCAGGGGAGCAGGATTCATGGGTTGGGGGGCAGTCTGGGGTAGCTGGTGTTTTTTCCTCCTGCAGCCTGAGCACTGGGGCCTGAGCAACGACATGGATGGATGTCGGCCGTGCGACTGCGACCAGGGGGGAGCACTGAACAACAAGTGAGTCTCAGCCCAGTTACTCTCCTGTAATCATTCACCCCAGCAAGTTTCGCTTCATTTGCAAACACAACATCCAGGGCTCAATGTGCGCTGGAGGAGGTTGTTTGGGCCTGTCTTCCTGCTCCAGAAAGCATCAGGTCTTGATTGCAAGAGGTGACAGAGGCATCCGTGTATTTTCTGTGCTGAACAGCATGGAACATTTGTGCCACAAGTGCAGGTGAACATGTAAAACTGGTTTTAGTGTAGCTTTGCCTTGGGTCAGCCAGGGTGGGAGGCAGCTGTGGGTTGAGCTCTGCCTTGGCTGTCACCCAGGGTATGGTCTGTGTCAAAGCTTTGCTCTCACAGGATCAAAGCAGGAATCAGGCAGCGACACGGACCATCAGACTGGTTCTTGGTTTGCTCCCAAACTGGCCCTTTGGCCAGTCTGTCTGCGTGTCCACCAGTGCTGGGGAAAGCGCGCGAGCTGCACGGTACTGCTGTGTTGCCCCAGTGGTGCTGCATGGGGTGGGATGTGGACCTGGAAGGGCCCATTGGGGAGGTGGAGGTTTTTTAGAGAAAGGCATAGGTTTTGAAGATGCATCAATCGGTAAGAGCGTGTAAAATCCTGGCTTAAATGCCTGTTCAGAGAGGTGCTGGGTACTCAGACTGCTCTTCTGACCAGAGAAGTTTTCTGTGTGTGTCCGGCCCCAGGCTTTTCAACAGCAGCATGTTCCTTTGCTCTCTTCCCCCCCACTCCCCCGCCTTCCCTTCACAAACCCTTTGAAGTGTCTTGCTTTTGTCTAAAGCTACAGAAGTTTCCCAAGGGGGTGGATGAACTGGAGCTCATGGGACCAGAGCAGGGGAGTTTGAGACTGGTCCTGCTGTGACTCCTGTAGGTTGTTACAGGCTGCGGACACCCCATCTGCAGCGGGAATCACCGTGAGAATGTCCCGTGGGCTGTCCCTTCCCTCCGCTCCCAAGTAAATTATTACCCCTCAGCAGACAGCGGCGTGGTTGTTAGTGATTATTTACTCCTCCGTGCTCGCTTTCCCTGCTTGTACATCCGTTACGCCGCACAGCTCATAATGGCTCCCCTGGCACAACTACTTCCAGGGGTTTGGTGTACGGCTCAGCCACAGCCTGTTTCCCATGCGCTGAGCCCAGTGATTGCAAAACCACAGCAGGGAGCAGCTGCGTTTTCCTCTGGCCGCAGGAGAGCTGCGAAGCCCGGCTCCAGCTCCTGGCTTCACTCTCTAACGGCAGTGGGAAGGGAGAGCTTCGCCCTCCCCGGGGCTCCTCTCCTCAGCTGCTGAATTGCCGCCTCCTGGCTCCCGTTCAGGGTGTGGGATGCAGCACCTGGGGCAGCCATACCTCTCCCGAAATTCATCCCCGCCAGGCTGTAACCCAGGCGGTGGAGTCATCAGTGGAGCCATCACCATCCCCCAAGGGGAAACTTCCCAGCTTCCCTTCTGAGGCAGCTGGGGCATTTCTGACATCTCAGAGTAAATGTTTAAGTGAATCTCTGCAATTTCACAAATTATTTCAGTTAAAAATTACTCTTAGAACGTGGGCTTGAGAAGCCTGAAGATTTTCTGTGGAAACCAGAGGGGTTTGACTTCAGAAAATGTTCCAACTCAAATTTAAAGAAAGGAGTGTCTTTTGGTGGACCAAAAAATCTTCCCATGAGAAAGTGTGAACTGGTGCACGCAAAAAATACAGTCTGCCCAATGGGTTCGTCACAAGTGGGGTGGAGTCCCTGGGGACAGTAACACCATCAAAAGGCTGCTTAGGGAGAGAACTGTATTGAGAAAAGAAAATGGCTTTTGATGAAGGAAGTGGAGCTGCTGTATGGCATTCTGGACAGACCTTCTGCTTTCCCCAGCGATGGCTCTGTCTGTCCCTGTCTTTGGCTGTGTCTGTCCTAGTCTAAAGCAGCCAGGAATGTTTTTCCCCTGCCAGTGGGCGACCTCTCGGGATGTGCTTTGCAGTGTACGATAGCAGCTTGATGTCCCAGGGCATGCAGGGTCATGCGTGTTCTTGCTTTGCTGGGGCTCGTACAAACAGATACGCCGTTTGCATGGCCTGCAAGCCTGGAGCCGAAGACTGCCCTTGGCTTGAGGACAGACATGCCTCTTGGCTATGTCTGTGGTAGCAATTGAAGCTCTCCCAGGACAGCTGTCTGGCCCCAGGGAACTGCCTGCACCCATAGCATGAAATCCTCTCACCACCCAAACAGAGGAAATCACATGCAAAATGCCTACTGGAAATGGTCCCTGGCCCGTGCTTGCTCCCAGCCTGAGCCTAGGAGTTGTCTGGGAGAAGGGTAGTTGGGTTGAGCCAAGGCTGCACCCAGGACCATGCTGCCGTTTTAGCGGTGCAGATGGTCCAGCTGCAGAGCCTGAGTACATCTTGTGTCTAGAGGCAGATGTGTCTAGAAGCGCTTCTCTTCCTGTGCCACTTACAATGTCGAAGCTGGAATTGGCTCTAGCTGTGTCTTGCTGTAGCCAAGATGTGTTGTAAATTCGCTGCTCTTCCATTTTAGCTGCTCAAGTGAATCTGGCCAATGTGAGTGCCGGCCCCACATGTTTGGACGTCAGTGTAACCAGGTGGAGCCTGGCTATTACTTCATTTCGCTCGATCATTACATCTATGAGGCAGAGGAAGCCAGCTTGGGTCCCGTGAGTATATTGTGCTCTAACTGTTTTAGTGGGCTGGTGTGGCTGGACAGCTGTGGGAAAGTTGTTTCACCATTTGGGTCTTGGAAGCATCTGTTTTATACCCGGAGCATTTTGCAATTAAAATGGGGAAAACACAGAATTGAATTGAAAACTATCAACCTGTAGCTGTTTGATCTAGTATCGATAAATAATATAGTAATTTAGTGGGGGGAACTGCCATTTTCCTTTATAAACCTGTTTCTTTGATCATGACTGTACAGCTTTTTTCATGTCAGCATCCCTTTCTGTACCCCACTGCGTACACGCCCACTGCACCCACTTCTCCTTCCCCTCTTATCTCAAGAGTGGTGGGACACCGACACTGGCTCTTCTCTTTGGTGCCACTGAAACAGGGAGAGAACAAAGCATGCATTTAAGCACATTGCTGTGGCTTTTAGAGTTTCTGTACGTCAGTAACATTTCTTTTATTAATGACCAAACCCATGGTTGATTGTGCAAAAAACTGTTTTTGTAAGTGAGGTTTCCTCTAGGTTGTTTAGCCCGCTGGTGTGGTACATCAGGGTTTCTAGCTCTTTCTGTTCACCACTGTACAGCCTTGCTTTTAATTCATTAACAGCAGCTAGGTGATTACATCAATTATTTTTGCCTCCAGCAAGGAGCCAGGGAGGTGAGATAATGGTTTTTCTAAAGCAGCAGATCCATGTCTGCCTACAATTAAGGCACTTTGTCCTAATTCATTTATTTCAGGCAAAATATAGCCACTTTGCAGTTTCAGCCAAGGCAGAGGATTTTTGCTGTTAGGTAAGGGCTGTTAGAAAGGCTTTTTAAATTAGGTTGATAGCAAGAGGAGGTCCTGTTGGACCTGTTATGTTGGACCAAAACTTGTTGAAGGTGGTCATCTCATTAATAGGGGTGAAGAAAAAGCAGAGGCATTCAATGTGTTTTTTGCCTCAGTCTTTAATAATATTGGTAGACCTTGGGCTGCCCAGTTCTCTGAGTCGGAGGACCACAAGTGTGGCAATAGTGACTTTCCATTAGTGGACACTGACATTTTAAGGACTGGCTGAATGGTCGCAAGTCCATGGAGCCTGATGGGATTCATCTCAGAGTACTGAAGGAACTAGTGGATATTACAGCGGGACCCCTCTCGATCATCTAC
This sequence comes from Rhinoptilus africanus, assembly GCA_013400135.1. Lineage (NCBI taxonomy): Eukaryota > Metazoa > Chordata > Aves > Charadriiformes > Glareolidae > Rhinoptilus > Rhinoptilus africanus. Next base: position 199,669 of record VXBO01005759.1, on the reverse strand, counting down.
CAAAGGTCTTGGGAGTCTGGGGAGGTCCCTGCTGACTGGAAACTACCCAGTGTTATTCCTGTCTACAAGCAGGGCACGAGGGAAGACCCAGGGAACTACAGACCTGTTAGTCTAACCTCAGTTCCTGGAAAAATTGTGAAGATTACACTGGGTACTATTGAAAGGCCTTTAAAGAATGATGCAATCATCAGGCACAGTCAATATGGGTTCACAAAGAGAATGTCCTGTTCAACTAATTTGGTATCTTTCTGATAAGGTCACCTGCCCAGTGGATAAAAGGAAGGCAGTGGATGTAGTTTTTCTGGATTTTTGTAAGGCTTTTGATACTGTCCCTCAAAACATCCTTCTGGACAAGCTGTCCAACTGTGGGATGAGCAGGTACGCAGTGCGCTGGGTGAAGAGCTGGCTGAAGGGGAGAGCTCAGACGGTTGTAGTGAATGGGGCTACACCGGGCTGACGACCGGTCACCAGTGGTGTGCCTCAGGGCTCAATTCTATGGCCAGTTCTGTCCAGTATATTTATCAATTATCTGGATGCAGGAGTTGAATGCACCATTAGCAAGTTTGCTGATGATACCAAACTGGCAGGTGCTGTTGACTCTACTGAGGGTCAAGAGGCCTTGCAGAGGGATCTAAGATAGATTGAAGCATTGGGCTATGATTAATGGGATGAAATTTTAACAAGTCCAAATGCTGGATTCTGCACCTAGGGCAGTGTAACACCAGACACAGGAATAAACTGGGAGAGGAGTGGCTGGAGAGCTGCCCTGCAGAAAGGGATGTGGGAGTGCTGGTCGACAGCAGGCTCAGCCACAGTCAGCAGCGTGCCCTGGTAGACAAGAGGGCAAACCACATCCTGGGGTGCATCAAACACAGCGTAACCAGCCCGTCAAAAGAGGGGATTATCCTGCTGTATTCAGCACTGGTGTTTCCTCACCTCGAGTACTGTGTGCAGTTCTGGGCCCCGCAATTTAAGAAGGATGTGAAGGTCCTTGAATACATGCAGAAGAGGGCAACAAAGCTGGTGAAAGGGCTGGGAGGGATGTCCTGTGAGGAGCGGCTGAGGACTTTGGGCTTCTCTAGTTTGGAGAAAAGGAGTCTGAGGGGTGACCTCATTGCTCTCTACAGCTTCCTGAGTAGGGGAAGTGCAGAAGGAGGTGTTGATCTCTTCTCCCTGGTGTTCAGTGATAGGATGCATGAGAATGTGCCAGGGGAGGTTTAGAGTGGACATGAGGAAGTGTTTCTTTACCGAGAGTGTGGTCAAACACTGTAATGGGCTTCCTAGAGAGGCAGTCAGTGCCTCAAGCCTGTCACTGTTTAAGAGGCATTTGGACAGTCATAGAATTATTTAGGTGGGAAAAGACCTTTTAGATCACTGAGTCAGATCATAAACCTAATGCTGCCAAGTCCTACTAAGCTACATCCCTAAGCACCATGTCTCCCTGTCTTTTAAATACCTCCAGGGATGGTGACTCAACCACTTGCCTGGGCAGCCTGTTCCAATGCTTGATAACCCTTTTAGTGAAGAAATTTTTCCTAGTATCCAATCTAAACCTCCCCTGGCACAATTTGAGGCCATTTCCTCTTGTCCTATCGCCTGTTACTTGGGAGAGGAGACCGACCCCCACCTCGCTACAGTCTCAGGTAGTTTTAGAGAGCCATAAGCCCTCCTTTTCTTCTGACTAAACAACCCTAGTTCCCTCAGCTGCTCCTCACGGGACCTGCTCTCTAAACCCTTCACCATCTTTGTTGCTTTTCTTTGGACATGCTCCAGCACCTCCATGTGTTTCTTATAGCAAAGGGCCCAAAACTGAACACAATGCCCTTAACAACATGCTTCAACTTTTGATCAGCCCCAAATTGGTCAGGCCGTTGGACTAGATCATCATTGTAGATTCCATCCAACTGTTCCATTCCATTTCATTCCATTCAACTGTGGAGAGGGAAGACAGCTGAGAGCAAAAATTGAACCACGGTGGAGGGTGTGTGAGCTGGCACAAGGTTTTTGGTGCATTGGCGTCTGCCTGGCTGGAGAGGCGGTACCTGAGCCCTTGCCAAGGCTCATGGCACTCGCGGATGGAGGAGCTCAGGATGAAAACACACCTTGCCAAGTAGAGCGAGAGGATGTGCCACTGGTTGCCTTTTAAAACCTTCAGAACAAACCATTTTTTTAAATGCCAATACTGAGAGACTTTCTTACTAATCTAGTGGCAGAATAAAGCTCTGAATTTCCAGGTAGGGGACCAGCACAAGTCAAAACCAAGTGACACAGAGTTGCAGAGATTTTCAAGTGGTTTTCATGCTCCTCACAGCTGCGCGCCCTAGCTCACATCCTGCCTGCAATCCTTTCTGGGGAGCTGCAATCCTTTGTGTAAAGCCAAAGGGTAATCATTTATAGCCAGGCCCTCTTCAAAGAGAGTGAGAATACATGAGGGGGACATCCTGAAGTGATATGTATATATATAGACATTTCCTTACGTTTTATCCCTTTCTACTGAAGCAACTTCCTTAAGAATGTGCAGGATGTTTTTCTATGGAAAGAACTATTCGTGGATGCAGATATATTTGAAATGGGAAGTTTGAACACCACACGTTTCCACTTTGTGTTGCCTTTTTCTTTGCTTTGTATAAAGAGTAGCCTGGCACCTCAGACTGAAAGGATTGATTTAGCTATTAAATATCTGTTGGTGATTAGAATCTCTGTTATTTATTGACACCCTACTCATGACAGACATGATCTGCTTTTCAAATGTTATCCTGAGCAGTGGTTTGGTTTGAAGCAGCCCAGTGTAGTCAGGAAGTAATTAGCACTCAACTTTGGCATTTAATAGAGCAGTTAATGTGCCACTGCAGTAAATCCTACTGCTACAAGTAAGATGTGAAAGTCACACAGTGAACGAGATGTTGTAGCTGGTGGATTAGTTATTCACAGCAAGTTTTTAAATTTAATTCCCCACTGTAACAGAGAAATTTATGAACATTTGTGCAGTGTTGTTTTGTTTTATCTTTCTTGCTTTTTTGTATATTGTTAAGCGGAAGGGCAACGATGTGCATGCACATGGGTTTAAAAGGGAATTTGTGTTCTCTGGGATGCAAACGATGGATCACTGCAGAAGTGATCCATCAGCAAAACTCATCACTTCGTGCACTCCCCTGGGACTCACAGATTTAATGTATTGGTATTAAAATGTCTGTTCCTTGTTTTTGTAGGGAGTAAACATAATAGAACGCCAGTACACACCGGACCGCACGCCATCATGGACAGGCATAGGATTTGTAAGGGTCCCTGAAGGGGCGTACCTGGAATTCTACATCGACAACATCCCCTACTCCATGGAGTATGATATTCTGGTCCGTTACGAGCCACAGGTAGGTCTGTGAGTATGGGCATTGCTACCTCTTGGCAGGCACTGGCTGTCCCAGTGCACAACTGACAGGAGTCCAGTGCTTCCAGGAGTCATCAGGACTCAAAGACAAGGGTGGACGCTCAGTTAAATGTCTGAGATGTGTGAAAATCCAATAAGATGTTGACTATTGTTAGTATTATTTGCTTTACATTTTCATTCATTATTGCATTGTTTCAGCACCTGTTTAACAAGCAACTTAAAAAGTGACAAATCCCATCGGTGCAGATTAGAATATAAATTTGGCATCAGCCAGATGGCCTTCAAATGGGTGGAAACACTGTTACGTACCTGAGAAGACACATTGCCTGTCTTGGATGTTGAATGCCTGCAGCCAGGAGTTTGCAAGCAGTTGGTTTTGACTGTGGATAATTTGCAGGGTGAAGGGAAAGAGAAGAATTCCCCCCAGCTCCTTACTTAGAGCTTGACAGCAGTTGACTGCAGTGAAATACTCAGGTGCAGCACCCAGAGGTGGCAGAGGAGGCGGCCGCCAAACTGGCTGATGCTGTGTGCAGATGGGGCTGCTGACCACCTTCACCTAGTCCTGGTTTTTTTGGGAGGGAGGGAGAGGGATGGAGGATGCCCAACAGCACTTGCCTTGTCTTGTCTTGTCCCAACCCAAACCTGCAGCTGGTAGATTGATGCTGGGGCTGCAACCCCATCCTCCCTGAAGCACAGTGACCATCCCGTCTATGCGCACGCTTTTCCTGCACTGAGCTCTGGATGTTGCCAGGAGCTTATGGCCGTTGCTTGATGCTGATTAGCCTTTCTTTCCCTCAGTTGCCGGATCAGTGGGAAAAAGCTGTGATCAGCGTCTCACGCCCAGGCAAGATTCCCACGGGTAGCCGGTGTGGCAATACAGTTCCTGATGATGATAATCAGGTCGTCTCACTGTCACCCGGCTCCAGGTCAGTATAACTGGATGGGCCAAAAGGAGTAAAAACATTTAAAAAATTGAAACAGGGTAAGGTCACATTTTCAGCTTGCCCTGGTCCCTATGAAAATGGATGAAGTTTAATTTCCAGTGGGTTATAAAAATGTATTTAGCATTGTGTTTGTAGACTCAAAGCTTTTAATTTTATTCTTGTTTTCTGAATGGTTTTGTTCACTGAGTAAAGAGGGGGGGAAGTGTTTGCACAGCCTGTGAGAGAACATCGGTATGATTCTTTACCTTGCTGATAAGCTTTTCCGGTTCTGACTTGCACAAGCCTCCAGACTGCCTCTTTCACATCGTACCTTTTCTTCTGCGCAGTCTTGGCTGCTTTCTGTTATCTTGATTGCTTTACCTGAAACACTTTATGGTGCTGGAGGTTTGAAGTAAGAATTGTTTCCTGTTCCTAATACAGATACGTCGTTCTCCCGCGGCCTGTCTGCTTCGAGAAGGGTCTGAATTACACCATCCGCCTGGAGCTGCCCCAGTACTCCTCAGTGGACACGGAGACAGAGAGTCCATACACGCTCATTGACTCTGTGAGCAGAAGTTCTTTCAGGGATGCTCGGGGATAAAAATGTATTTAAAAGCTTGAAAGCTTGCATCTCCTCTGGCATGCATCTGTGTGAATCCAAAGTACTATTTTACAGTGTCGTTGCTTATGGCTGAAGTCAGATTTTAACTGAACAATGTAAAGCAGTGTAGGTTTTTTCAGTCTCAAAATATGTGGGTTGATTTTCGGCGAAAAGGCTTTTCCTGTATTTTACAGGACTGCAGGTCATTCCACAGACCTGTAGTTTCTTTGAGGAGGCTGATGTGTGCCATGTGTCATGAATGTCAGCGTCAGCCTTTTTATTTTGAATGGATAGAATTTGGTAGATTTGGTAAGAATTTGGTAGATACCAGAACTATTCCACCAAAAACTAGAGAAATACCGTCATTTCCCCTCCAAACTCTGGCTGTTTGCTTTTGGGCCAAAAAAGGATGATAGGAAGCAGGATAATACTGAATTTTCACCATTTTGGTGGAGGCTATATATAAATAGTGAAACTTTGTCATTGTGAAATTGTTTTGTAGCTTGTTCTCATGCCGTACTGCAAATCACTGGACATCTTTACAGTGGGAGGCTCAGGCGAAGATGTAGTCACGAACAGCGCTTGGGAAACTTTCCAAAGATACCGATGTCTGGAAAACAGCAGGAGTGTGGTGAAAACCCCCATGACAGATGTCTGCAAGAACATTATATTCAGCATTTCTGCGCTATTACATGAGACTGCATTATGTATGTAACCATCTACTTGTAGGGCAAACTGCATCTGGAAGCTGGATGGTGCTTCCAGGGAGAACAGTTTGCACGGGGAAGGGTGTGTGCGTGGGATGAGGCAGGGGGTTCACATCCTGCGCGGTGGTACTCATTCCCCCTGATGCTTTTCTCCGCTCAGCGTGCCAGTGTGACCCCCAGGGTTCCCTGAGTTCGGTGTGTGATCCCAGCGGAGGACAGTGCCAGTGTCGTCCCAACGTTGTTGGAAGACAGTGTGACAGATGCGCCCCTGGCACCTTTGGTTTCGGGCCAAGCGGATGCCGACGTATGTTAAACCCTTGGCTCTGGGCTGTGCTGTGGTTGGGGCCCTGCGTTTAGAGCTTGCCAAGCAACGCAGGCCCTCTCCCTTTCTCGTTGCAGCATGTGAGTGCCACGTCCGAGGCTCTTACAATGCCTTCTGCGACGCAGAGACGGGCCAGTGCCACTGCTTCCCTGGGGTGTACGGGCGGCAGTGCGACCGCTGCCTGCCCGGCTTCTGGGGCTTCCCCAGCTGCCAGCCCTGCCACTGCAATGGCCACGCTGACGACTGCAGCCCCTACACCGGGGAGTGCCTGAGCTGCCGGGACCACACGGCGGGACACAACTGCGAGAGGTACAGTGCGTGCCCCTTCTCCTTCCCCCCAGCAGGATGGGCACAGCAGCCATTCCCCTACGGCACTGGTGCTCAGGTGGGTGTGAATCCATGGGGAAAGTCCCTGGATCGTGGAAGCCAGAGCAGTGATAGTGGTCCTGGAGGAGGATGGGAATGGGGGCCCCCTCTTCCCTGCCTGTGGCTCCCAGCGGCACCTGCCCAAACATCCGAGATTGCGTTGTGGGACCCCAGGGCTTCAGAAAGGCTTTCTCCATTGCCAGTCTCCTGCGAGGCATCTGCTTTGCGTCTCCTGCTTTTACACTGGTGTAAGCCAGACAAATTTGTCTCTGTGGGCACAACTGCTTGGAGTGCGAGTGGCACAGGATAGCTGTAAGGACATTTCTGTGCTTTGGTTCTTCCTGGTGGTTGAAAACCTGGGTGTAGTTATAACAAGGCTTCAGTCCATTTGCCTGCGGTCCCCTGCATGCCATGTACCCCATCACACAGGTGCCAGGCTGGCTACTACGGAGACCCCGTCCTGGGATCAGGTGACCACTGCCGCCCCTGCCCTTGCCCTGATGGCCCTGAGAGTGGACGCCAGTTCGCCAGCGGCTGTTACCAGGATCCGGTCACGCTGCAAGTCGTGTGTGTCTGTAGCGTGGGATACATAGGTACTTGGCAGATGCATGGAGGGGGGCTGGTAGGGTTGAACCTCCCAGTGAGAAGGGGTATGTTCATACGGGTGGTTGGATGTGACCACAGCACCAGCAGCCATGTGTTGCTGGTGAAGGGTGGCAGCACGTGGAAGGTGCCAGGGCAGAGCAGCTTGTGCACGTGATGCCAGCACCACCGTGAACCTCATCCCCGTCAGCATGGCGAGGGATGAGTGGTGGTTGTCAGAGGTGGACAGGACCACACCAAGCTGCTGCTCCCTCCGTTGCTTTGAGCATGATCCAGTTAACACCCCCCCCATTAATGGCCTTTATTGTCGTGCACCAGTCTTGCCATTTACGGGGCTGCACGCTAGCGAGCCGTGATGGTAATTCCCACCATGCCTGTTTGTTCAAACAGGCAGTCGATGTGATGAATGTGCGTCTGGCTTCTTTGGGAGCCCCGACGAGGTTGGCGGCGCCTGCCAGCCGTGCCAGTGCAACAACAACATCGACACCACTGACCCGGAGGCCTGCGACAAGAAGACGGGAATGTGCATGAAGTGCCTGTATCACACGGAGGGCGAAAACTGCCACCTCTGCAAAGAGGGCTACTACGGGAGCGCCCTGCAGCAGGACTGCAGAAGTGAGTGGGGAAACACAGCCGCAGCTCCTCCACCAGACATGTCGTGGGGCAGCCTGAGCTCTTTTTTATTTACCTGTGAGCATTTGGAGTGGAGGGAAAACTTAATAACCTCCAGCTGGAGCTGCGTGCAGCTGCTCCACAGCTTAGCAGGGCTCCTGGCCGGGAGAGGAGTCCTTCACATCTGATGGGGAGAGCAGGGACAGCATTTACATGCGCTGAAAGGACCAGGGTTTTGTGGGAGGGGGGTTTCTTGCCCTCTTGTTGGCTCTTTGTTTACTTCTCCTCCAGAGATGGTGGGTGGCGGGGTGAGGGTTTGGCTTTTGTTTACACCAGTGTTCCTGCAGATGTGGCCGGACAGTGGGAGGGAGCCGGGAGCCTAACCGGGCAGTGGGGAGGCAGACCCTTCTCTCCCTCGGCGCCAGACACAGCCCGGCAGGGCAGACGGGTCGCTGCGTGGGCGAGCGGAGCCCTGCGCTGCTTGGCGTGCCATCGGCCGCTCCAAACAGATCCATCACCGTAGCCCTCTGACAGTAGCGCGGCAGGCTTGGGCTTTGGTTGCGTACAGAGGGAGGAAAGGAGGCGGAAGGCTGGGCTGCCTGAATGAGGGGCTTCTGTCGCCTCCCGTGTGCTGGGGCAGAAGCTGTAGAGGTGTCCAGCTGGGGACATGGGGATGGCTCTTTGGCGGGGATGGGTGTCCTTCAGCATTGGGTCAGCCAAGCCTGGCCGTGGGCATTGGGTTGTGCCGGCCTCTGCCTGCTCCGCTGGGGACTCGGAGAATAAAGAGCCTGGTAAGGAGAGGGCAGGCTGACACTGGGGTGCCATGCTTTCCCTCGCAGAGTGCGTCTGCAACTACCTGGGCACCGTGCGGGAGGACTGCCAGGGCTCGGAGAGCTGCCGGTGCGAGGCGGCCACGGGGCAGTGCCGGTGCCTCCCCAACGTGGTGGGGCAGACCTGCGACCGCTGCGCCCCCCACACGTGGCGTCTGGCCGGCGGCGCCGGCTGCGAGCAGTGCGGCTGCCACCCCACGCGCGCCCTCGGGCCTGCCTGCAATGAGGTGAGGGGAGCGTGGGGCGTGCTGCCGTGGCTCGGCCTCCCTGCTGGCCGGGGGCCCAGCTGCTGAGGTGGTCGCCTGTCCTGTCGGCTTGTGGGTTTTTCTGTTGGCAGTTCACGGGGCAGTGCCAGTGCATGCCGGGATTCGGAGGCCGGACGTGCCGGGAGTGCCAGGAGCTCTTCTGGGGGGACCCAAGCGTGGAGTGCCGAGGTGAGTCCAGCCCCGGTGCCTGCTCTACCTGCTCTTTTTGGAAGTGACCTGTTGGCTGGTGGCCGGGCGTGCCATCACCTCCCGGTGTGCTGGGACACCTCTGCTGGGAGCAGCCCTTCAGTGACCCCTGCCAGCGCCCACACGAGCCTGGGAAATGAGGGAGGAAGGCATGGTGGGCTCTGCCCCCACGTTTTGGTGCCTCCAGGGACGGCAGGCGCAGCAGGAGCCCAGCCTGGCGCTAGCCTGGTTTATTTTATTACTTGTCAGACCCATGTTTAGCAACATACCTCTGTTTGGAAAGTAACTTCTTTTAACTACTAGGATGCAATTCTGTCAGGTAAGCCAGTGTGGCAAGAAACTGTATCACAAGTGTTTGGGTTTGAGAATTGGTCTGGAAACCAGTTTCTTTTGCCTTCTGATTGAATGTAGTGGGAGACCACTGTCTCCTCTTGTGTCTTGTTAGGGAGACTGGGCCTGAAGAAATAGGGTTTTTTTTCTTTAGTAGGAGACTTTCCTTGTATTTCAGATGAAAATAAAGGAGCGAGCAGAGACCATGGAGCGGGTTAGCCATAGCTACATCCCACAAAACAGACAGCTATGAAGTCGCTTGTTTAGAAAACTGGATGCTCTCTGTCCTTTCATTATAAACAAGCCTGTTCATTAGCTGGGAAAGAAACTTCAAACACTGTCCAGACCAGAACAAACTTGTATCTCTGATCTGTTCAAATAGGAGCCTTTGCCAGGAGGGTTTGCAGTAGATTAAGGTATTTTTTCCTGCAGGGAGGAATGTGCTTGCTGTGGTCTGTAATAAATCCCTTACAATAGAGATACCTTAGAGCCCATTATCTAACCAGATAGGCAGGTCACAGCTACTTGGTTAATGCAGCAGATGAAAGGACTGGGGAATTGTCCCAGTTCCTGAGTACATATTGGGTTTCTCAGGGGGTGAGGCAGGCGTTCGGGGAGGCTGTGTGTGTTCTGGCGTGGTGAGGAGCGCTGACCCTGCTCGCTCCGGGGCAGGGATTGTCTCTTGGTATCAGCTGTCTCCATCAGGGTTTATTGATGGAGTCCATCTGCATACCTTATCATCAGGATTTTGCAGCGTACCAGCATTTCTGGTCTCTCATGGAGTTCCTGCTGCCTTTTGAGCACGTGAAAACTTGCCTTTTAATGTTTCTGAAGTAAAGAAAGGATATATTTTTCAGAGCCTGTTTTTACCATGCAAACTCTATGCTTTCCTTCCAACTCACCCACTCTTTCTGCCTCTAAGTGACATGGGAGACTTGCTTGGGTGGAAATGCAGATTTTCCTTCAGGATTGCATCCGAGAGGAGGTCTCTGTGGCAGGTGGGGAGAGGCGGTGCCCAGTGCTGAGCTGTGGCAGCCTGCAGCACAGTGCCCCAGACGGGCTGCAAGTGCAGCACCTCCCGCCCCATCTCCCATCCTTCCTCAGCAGGGAGAGGAGCGAGTCCTCAGCCCTCTCAACAAGTGGAGGGGGTGATGCTCAGGCTGGCAGATGTGCAGCTGCTACGTGGGCAGGTAACAGCTCTCAGCGGTTTGCAGGCGAACTGGAAAACTGCCATTTAAGGAGCTGCAGAGCAACGTCCCTGGAAGATAGCTTAAATATGGCCTGTGACCAAGGTGAAGCTGGAACTGAGACAGGGGTTTACCAAAGATGTTGGCTCCAGCTGCAGGGGGCACATGGACTCCTGGCCATAGTGTTTGCCGCCTGCCCCCGGTGGAATGCTCATGCTGGCCCAGACAGCCAAAATGGCCACATTTTGTGCTGCATTCAGGAAGAAAATACAAACTGATCTGGATGGGGAGCAGCAAGAGCTTGGAACTGTGTGAGTATGGACAGACAGTCTTCACTGTGGGCACTGAGCTGATGCAGAGGTGTGGACTTCAGCCCTGACAACTCCAGGGTGGGATTCTCCACTGTTCAGGGCAAGTGGCTTCTGCTCAAGGTTGGAAATCACAGGGTGCATCACTCAAGGGACAGTAATATGTGATCTTTTCACAGGAGGTGTTCAGGCTGTTGGCACCAAGAGACACGAGCTCCTGCTGAGAACTGTGGACTGTTCTTCCCACGTTGCTGTGACTCCCTTTACAGATTTTTTTATTACTAAAAAGCCAAAAGTGAGGTCATGTGAACACAAGTGCCTGCAGATAACCTCTGGACACAGCTATGTGGAGATATACAAAATGGCCCACCTAAGACAGGCCAGGGGCTGCAGCCCCTGACAGGTTCTCAGCCACTTGCAGCAGCACCAAGCTGTGGATGTGGCCCTGGGGTCCCAGCATGCTTCGTTGGAAACCAGACTCCAGGGCACACTTCCCCACTGTCCCCAGCAGTGGCGGTGACCATTGCAGGCTGCTGCCTGTGACTTGTTTTGTAGAAATCCTGGTAAGATAGAGATGCTGAAGCAGAAGCTGGGGGAGGCAGGTTTTTGCACCTCGTCTAGGTGCTTTGATTTGCAGTCTCTCCCTGTGGTGGAGAGAAAACATCATCTGATGTCTCCTTTCTGCATGTCCCCGGTGATCACACTGGGACCAGGCTGCTGGTGCGAGCTAAGGTAGGCGCCTACATTTGGGCAGCATCTTGACCCCTTGGTACTGGGTACCACCCACAGGTGTTCATCGGGGAATACGCACCGCAGAGAGTCTATAGGACTGGGTCTTTGGAGACTGTTTACCCCATGCTTTAAAAAGCAGTTACTCATTTAATTTAACGTAATGCCTGAAACAAGCACAAGGAGAGGCACAGAGGATAGGGAAAAGCCCAGTGTGTCCCTGGGCCTCGTGCAGGTCCCTGTGAGGGTTGCAGGGAGCACCATCTGCTCAGGGGTCAGTGCCAGCCCCTTTGCAGGACTTTTCTGGCCGTTGTTTGTATGCAGCTCTACACGAGCCTGCACGTGAACGTGTGCATGTGCATAAAAATCCTTGCTAAGGTAGTAAACGATAGGATTACAAATTTCATCACACTGGAGTCTCACAGGCGTTCTGCTGGAGCTTTTCCAAAGCCTGGCAACCAAAGTGCAGGACTCAGCACGCTGAGCTCGGCACAGACTTCAGCCCACAAAGCACGCTTCTGGCAGGAGGCTCCCGGGAAGCCTCTGAGATACGGTGTGAGTGCAGAGGCAGCTCAGACAATGCCCTTGCAGGGTAGATAATTTGAAGTTTGTGTTTCATATAATATAAAGCAGATGACAGTTTTAGTTATCATTACTGTTTTAATTGAACAAACAGAACAGGGTGCATTTTAAAAGGCACTGTGTGAGATTGAAAATTAGGTTGTATGGTTATGTCCCCTTTAGAAGAAGCATACCTTTGTCAATATTTTTCTGTGTTGGACTTGAGTATCAAGCCCTATTGTAGAACACAGAGTGTAGTTGAACTAAGATGAAAAAAAAGTCATGATCTTATCAAATGCTCATTGCAGACTTGGCAGAAAGTTGTTTTTCTCAGCATTTAGTCTTTGTTATGTACCTGGTGCTGAAGCATCTGTTCACTGAAAATTACTCCATTGCCATTTAAGAATAGGCTTTGTAATATTAATTTAACACCTGGGTCTTAAAAGCAGCCTGTGTGACTAGTTTATAGGAGGTGTTTATAGTGCAGAGAGAAGGGTTAGCAGATGTTTCTTTTCCTTCTGTGATAAGTGTCTAAAGGAAGTCAGACAAATTCTATGCTAAAGGAAGTAAAATTTTCACTTTGAGTTCCATAATTTCAGTTGACCTGTGGTCTGAAAATATTGTCATGTACGTTGATTGTTTCCAGAGAAATTGCCCTTTTGGCAAGGTCTGCTAGCATGTTAAAATGCAGCACAACTCTGGTAATTCTAGGCTGGGATCTTATCTTAACACTCATACTGAAAATCATAGTGCTGAGGAGTTAGCAATGTGCTTACAGGGTAATTTGAATCAATAGCTGATTATTCAGAAGAAATTTGCTAGCTCTGCAAAAGTTTAAACCTTACAAATTGCTGAATGGTTTTATCATCATAGTGCCTCACTACCACCAGGAAATGATGCCAGGAAATCGTGTTTGAACAAACCCTTTGTTTTTTTGCTGTGGAGGAGTTGAGTTAAACATTTGATGCTCTCCATCCCCACTCTCAAGCAGTAAAGAAAATATTCCTGCAAAAGTGATTTGTCTTTGGTGTAGGATGGTGTGTGACACTCGTTTGTTCCTAGCGTCCTGCAATAAGACATGAAACACTGATACTGGTCTTCATACAGACCTTTCAGTATGCATTATACCGTCTCAGCTGTGGTATCAACTGCTCTGACACTCCTTAGTTTAAGCGATATGTAAATATGTCACAAATTACAGTATCTCAAATGGAAGTGAGTTCTAAATATTTAAAATCAGAGGGAAAGGTTTCAGAGCTCTCAGAGTAAGCAAAAAGACAAAGTGGTTCTTAGATCCTTGTGAGCTTGAAGCAAAACACTCGAGCTAGTCATTTCTGTCTTTGGGATTTCTCCCCTTAGGTTTCTACAGCCTTGCATTCAATAAACAAGTATGAGTGTTACTTTTATCTTAAGATCAGGAAAAAACATTACTGAAAGATAAATGTATTGATCAAGGTGGTATAAAAATTACTCACGAACAACCTTTGTGCGCGTGCACACGTGTGCACATGTGTTGGTGAATAGATACAGCTGCAGTCTTTTCTAGTCATAAGTTGCTAATCAGCAGATCTTGACTGAAGAATTTGGCTGGAAAATGTTCCTGTCAAAAATGTGATTTCACTTAAGTCAGAGTATGCCATAGAAGAATGTCTGATTGAGTTAAACACTCAATTAAAAGAAAACAATACACCCGGTTCCAAAATGACATTTCGAAACAGAAACCTATTGTTTAACGTAGTAAATGCTCCTTTGAAAACCCTCAGATCTTTGAACAATGATTTCAAAAAACTTCTTTTCCTCTGTTATATTTTCCACGGGAGGTACTGCAGTGTTCTGTTCTGCTTACCCAGGGACAGATTTGATCCCTGTCTAACTGATCTTCGAAGCAAGCAGCCCAGACTGTGTTAACTTGCAGCCCTTCACCCTGGCCTTCATCCACTCCTCTGTGTGAAGGGAGAATAATCAACCATTTGTCTAGAAGGCCATTTCCAACACAAACTGGTTAAGGCATCTAAATGTCTCGCAGTAAACTCAGTATCTCTGTGGGCTTACAGTGCAAAATGAACCACTGTTCCTAATTTCTAGCCATGTAAGCGTAGGTATGGCATTTAAAAAGAGCTAACAGGACTTTTATGTCTTTCCCTACTCCACAAATACTACATTAAGTGGACTTTAAAGCCATCACTAGCTACTGGATAGTATCAGAAACACTTCTGCATCCCTAGATGTGCCTGCATATTTCTTTTTCTTCTTGGGGAAAATTAAATAAACCAGACATAGGCTAAAATTAGATGTGGTATAGCTACTCCAGTGTTACAGCAGACTTACGGGTGTGCTGGTTAGAGCCAAAATCTCCAGAGCCAAGCTATACTTTGAAGATTGTGTTTGCATTAACCTGTTTGAGTACATCACAAGCAAAAGTGCTGTTACAGAGAGCATCATTAGCACGGGGCTGCATAGGAGTTGGCTCACGGTGGCCATAGGAATAGTTGGGCATAAACAAAATGAGGTGCTAGAGGAGCAAGACCTGTGCTGTGGCTAGATGTGATGCTGGAGTGCTTTGGCCAAAATCAGTGCTGGGCATGGTATGCTGGAACATTCTGGCACAGTGTTTGCTCTTTTTCTAGCAGGTGATGGGAATCAAGCCATCTCTTCACACTGCAGTTCATTGGTGGTGATAATCAAATGGCACATGAATCCTTTTGGTGGATGTGCACCCACTGTCGTGAATGATGGATGTGTAACTGTAATGATGGCACATGGTTATTCTTCCATGAGCTATTTGCATTTCTGTGCTAGCCTTTTCCAGTCCACGCCAGGTAGGAGGTCCTCCTTTCCTTTCATTGTCATTGTGCTTTTGTCCCGTTAGGACAAAGTTTCCTTTTTGTCACTTTAGGACAAAGTTGTGCATAGAAATCCCAGAGATTGAAGCCAGCAGGTGCTTGGTAAGCAGCATTGCCTGAGGCAAAGAAGTAAAACCTGTGCACTGAGCTATTTGCCTGGTGGCTCACAGTGTTAAAGGTGCTCCTCGCTACCTAGAAGACTTTATATGATCTTGTCCTGGGCTTGCTAACTTCCTCTTGGGAAGTCACCACAGCTGAAGTCAGTTGAGAGTTTGATTCCCACCATGCTGTAAAGGGAAGGTGCTCTCTGCAAGGTCCTTGGATGTGCTCCAAGCCAGGGTGTGAAATAGCTTATTGAAGTTGCCCGGGGCATGGGATACAGGACTCCTTCGTTAAAGACATTGGAGATGGTGGAGGTCCTGTTCTACATGGCCTTGGAAGGCAGAAGAGCAGTTTCTGTGGGTTTCTGGATGGCCAAATTTAGTTGTTAATGGTGTGTCCAGAAATTGGAACCCAGCATCTCATAGAAGCACTCAGAGACTGACTCTAGAGAGGAATGGGGATGATTTCAACTGCGGCTGAAGCTCTTGGCTCAGGCCAGCTAGACTCTAAAAAAGATCGTGTGTACCCCAAAACTGGCATGCACATGTCATTTGTGAGATGGAAGGTTTGCTCAGAGGATGTGAACTGTAAGAGGAGCAGTGATGCTTTTGTGAGAATTTTAGAAACGTTTCGGTCAGTGCCACAGTAAGGAGTTGTCCAAGGGCTGTAGCTAGAGAGACCGTACTACCAACATGTAAAAACGCCTCCCAGATTTTCAAAACGGAAAGAAAATAATATCTACTGGAATCTTCTTATTCCAGTTCTGAGGGAGGCTTTTTCTTGTTTCCCTCTGGGCTATGTGAGTTTCCTTAAAAATAGAGATAAAATTATCTTCAGTTTTACCTTTTGGTTTGAAAGCTGGTGTGGTCCTGTGTGTGGTTAATGACTTTGGAAGATCATGAAGAAAAGAAAGAGCAAGTGTGAAACTAGCCTTTTTGAAAGCCATTTTATGTATGTTGGATTCACGCTACTGGAGTAATGCAGAGCCAGCATTGCCTGCTTCTGGCCTTGATAGAGAGTCCTAAATCAGATAAATAACCCACAGTAATGTTTCTAGCTGCCTTGTGCAATTTTCTTGTGGGTCCCACAAGCTCAGTTTGGAAGTTTTGTAGAATTCTAGGAATGTGATAATTCTTCCAACTGTTGTGCTGCATTTAAAATAAATTACTTCTTTGCTCTCTACCATCTCCCAACAGGCAGCCATGGAGTTTGGGTTTTCACTTTGAAAATGAGTTAGTACTTAAATTCCCTTCTCCCCTTCCCCAGCATTCTCTGGCTTCAAAGATTTTGGAATCCACATTACCATGTAAATGCTACTAAAGCCATGTCATCTGCCTTTCCTGAACATGCAGGTATTCAGGAATAGAATTACCAACGTGGGTATTTTTTTTTTTCACTTTAAGCCTTTTAAATCCACAAGTAAATATAGTGATCTGATTTGCCGGCAGCAAGTATTCATGTAACTTGATCAGATCTCAGGATCTTTGAGAAAAACCACATGCTGTTTAGCCTCTTTCTATGCAGAGGAATTTGGACAATTCATCATTATACTGAGGGCCTTATTAGTTGACAGAAGGGTTAACTGACCTCCTTCAAACAGGAACTCAACCGTTTGCCTGCAGGGAACATATTCCATGGCGGTATTACTACTTAAGCACTTTCGATGTAAAGTAAAAACAATCTCTTGTGTCAGGGTATAATTCAAAGAACAAAGGACCATTTTGCTCAATTGTGCAGGCAGCAGAAGTTATTTTTGTCTCTTGCCTATCATATTCACATTGTACATGAAAGTCGTTTTGTTGAGGAGTGATTTGTTCTGCCGAGGCTCTTTGTGTAATTTTTGAACTGAAGACCACCACTGTGTTTTGGCATTGAAGCAAACAATGTATAATCTTGAAAACGGCTTTGTGTTTTGCCCTTTTTGCAAGGGGCCATGTGCCTGGGGTGTGTGAATTGATTTATGGACCTTTTTGAGCCATTAACCTTCTTCAAGGATGCCTGGTAAATGGATGTGTAAGTGAAGGCTTTTATCAGGTAGCGCAGTCCTTTTCCTGTTCAAGGAATGTGAGCTTGACCTGCTTTGGGTGTACTCTGCCACAATGGTAGGTAGATGACCTGCCTATTGTCGATGCCTCTCTTTTTGTTCTTTGCTGCCATCCCTTTATTAAAAGTTTTGCAGGTTGGTAATTTCCTCTGCCACTGCAGCCTGCCTAATTAAGGAGGAGGAGAGGTCAAGTGGGAGCCCCGCTGCATGGAAATGCCTCTCCTGATAGCGTTACTCTGTACAACGTGTGTCTGTGCTTTTAGACATGGCCTTGCATCAGTAAGTTAACTGAGTAACTTCTCCTCGTGGCCAGTTAGTGACAAAGTAGTGCATCTTTATTCTAAAAGCGTGTTAAAAAAGGATGTTGCCCAAACCTTGGCCTTCCAGTTTGGCAGCCACCTGGAGCCCCTGGGTCTTACCTGGCTAGCATATAAAGATAGGTAGGTGTTCAGTTACAAAAATAAAATGAGAATGAAAGTCCATTTCAGGAAGGTGTGAATACTAACTCCAGAGTTGGTACTCTGGGAAATAATTTAAAAAAATAAATAATCTATTAATTGTCCTCATTCCCACTTGCGGTGACAAGCAGTGTGTAGGCTCTTCATCGTTGGCGCCTGTGTTGGAGAAGACTGCCCTTTTCTCCCTCAGGCAGGGCTGCCCATGACCACATTCTTTGTTCTACTCTACTTTTCACTGCCTGATTTTTTTTCCATTTTCTGTATACCAAAAACATGAACCCAGTGCGAGGCTCCCCGAGGCTGGTGTGAATGTTTTCCTACCATCTGTGGCAGGAGCCAGAGCCTGTACCTCTGCATGGAAGATCTCTCAAGGACCGTCACTCCATAAATTTGTTACGTGCTTCTTTGAAGCCACCTCAACTTTTAGCACCCACAGTGTCTTGTGGTGGGGAGCTCCATCACTTAACTGAAAAAGTGGTGTGTAATCAGCTGTTACTGTGCTGTTTATGGGAGGTGCAGGGGAGGGTGGTTGATTTTTGATCAGTTCCTCGGTTGACCCCTACTCCTGTGCTGGAAGAGACAGTAAATGGTTGTTTCTTGTTCACTTTTTCTATTTCACTCAAGTTTTGCTCTTAAACCCCTCTGTTATGTGCCTGCCTGTCGTTTTTTTCCCATCTGGAAAGCTTTATTCTACTTACTCTTCATTGAAGGAGTGAAACTGCAGTCTTTGTCTTCAATTGCTGTCCAACTGACATCCAGACATTGCAAGAAGTGTCCATCCTTCCTCTATTATTGTGCCTGTTTCTGAGATGTGCAAATCCTGGTGTCCCCTAGAGCTATTTCCTTGTGTCACTCCCCTCAGAGAGGGGCGCCCCCTCAGCCCTCGTTCCCCCATACACTACCAGAGACATCCATAATTAGCTGATTATAATTCAGACGCAGACCCCTTGGATACTCATTTCCGTACCTCATTGCAACTGATTGATTTTATTTTCTTTCTCCCTGCCAATGTCGACCACATTTCCCTCCCCATAGCCTTTACACATGCCTTTTTCCCCTTCCAGCTTGTGATTGCAACCCTCGTGGCATCCAGACCCCGCAATGCGACCGCACCACTGGGCAGTGCATCTGCAATGAAGGGGTGGAAGGGCCGCGCTGCGACAAGTGCTCCCGGGGCTACTCGGGCTTCTTCCCCGACTGCGTGCCGTGCCACCAGTGCTTCGCCCTCTGGGATATCATCATCAGCGAGCTGTCTAATAGGACCCAGCAGTTCCTGGATAGGGCTAATGCCCTCAAAATCACTGGAGTCACTGGCCCATACCAGCAGACGCTCAACACCCTGGAAGAGAAGCTCAGTGAAATTAAAACCATCATTGCTCAAAATCCAGCTGCGGAGCCCCTGAAGAACATTGGAAATCTCTTTGATGAAGCAGAGTGAGTACATTTGCAGTTCTATAGGTAAGTCTAGTGTGGGAAGGAGTGGGAGAGCCAGCAAGCTGGGATTTAACTTACATAGCTGGTGGCCCGACACTGAGTTGAGGACATCCCGGCTCCGCTCCTCCAACTGGACGAGGTGCACTGGGGCTCCTGGCACTGGTGGAGCACCTCGCCTTGCTCAGTGAGCATCCGTCCCTCGGGCGGAAACCTGGCTGGGAAAAGTAGGAGCATCACAGCTACCATGCTCTGGGCAGGGGTTGTCCTGCTCCCATTTCATACCAGGCAGCTAATTACTGCCGAGCCGCTCATGCCTGCCTTGCGCTCCCCCAGGGCAAAGGACAAACACCGCTATTATGTCAGAGAATGAAGAGGGGAGAGATTAAATTCCTGGATTTCCGTGTGTAGCCGATGAGTTGGAAACTTGGTCTCCTTTCTGCACTCTGAGCATGTGTGGGGGAAGCAGCAGCTTTATAACACAGATTGTTTCCATTTTTCTCAGGGTAGGAGCCTTGTATTTTGGTTTAGGGCTAAGCATACAAAGGATGATAGTCTGTGCTTTTGGAGGTGGAACGGTTTAACATTGAGTGGGATTACAGATGCTTTCTAGCCCTGTGTGCAACTGCTTGAGCTTGCTTGTGCATGGTAAAGGGGACTGCACAAAGCACAGGGGTGAGGATTAAAGCGCAAATGTCTCAATTAGAGAGATGCTTGTGCCCTGGAGCTCCCCTGCTCCAGCTGGAGAGCTGGGGGTTGCTGCCGCGTTTGGGCTCTGTGTGTACTGAGAGAGGTCAGAGCAGCTGAGGAGCTGCTTTTCCCTGTCATAAGTACGTCTGTATGTGTTCTTGCTCCTCTCTGGTGTATAGAAGAAGCGCTAAGCTTTGGAGGGCTTCTGGAAAACAGCAGTCTGTTGGGCTATTGAGAGGGCAGTAAATTGATCGCAGAGTTTAAGTACTGCCTGATTCTTTCAGAATGAGGAAACACTGGTATTGGTGAGATCACCATGGATGGGAATAGCTTCCCATGCCCACTTCTGTTCCGCAGCAGCATTGGTGTGTAACATACTCTTGCCTTTCCTTTTAGGGTTATCCCACTAGCTAAAGCCTGTGCTGTGGCTCACTGAGGCCATGCCGAATGCTGAGGGTGGGAGGTTTTTCTTCATAGCCCTAGAGAAACGGCTGGTGAGGAGGGATCTTTGCAGACAAGTTAAAAGAATCCATTGTGTTAAAAGTAAGACTTCCCCCCCCCCGGCTTCCTGAAGTTCAAATCTGTCCCATGAGCTCGTAGTAATCAAAACTGCATTTGTAGCTGTGTGGGATGTGAAGCAAATTATGTATGGATCATAGTAGTCAACTCTGACCTATGCAGTTGCCATGGTACAAGAGCATTACACCAGTCCTCTGGAATCTGCCTCCAGTTAATCTTACACAAAGCAGCTGTTTTCTGAGCAATTTGGTGCTTTGAGTTTATAAACGTGCTATAGATTAAAAAGGAGTTTGGTATGATAAAGGAAACAAAACAGTATTCTAGGTAGGCATGTTGTTACAAATCACTCACAGCTTCACCAGGGGAGGACGGGTCCTGCTGCGGGAGAAGCTTGGCACGGCTCTAACCACCACTCTGCAGTGAAGTGAAGCACCGAGGCTTCCACCCCTTCCTCCTCCCCGTGTTGAGTCCCGTGCCTCTGTTTTACAGAAAGCTGACAGCAGATGTTACAGTTAAGATAGCTGACATAGAAGAAAACCTGTCAGCCTTAGCAGTGAAGAGCAATAGCACGGACGCTGACCTGAGCGTGCTGGAGACAGATGCCAAAAGCCTAGACCGTGTCGTGAAAGAACTTGCAGAACAGCTAGAGTTCATCAAGATCTCTGATGTTCGGGGTAAGTGTCGCAGGGAGGGGGAGAAAGCAGCGGGGTAGCCAAAGATTTAATTGTGCATGGTTTTAAATACCAGGTTAGTCTTCTCACTTGTAATAAAACACAGGTCCTAGGAGGGCAGCTTCTTTCTGTGCATTAGAAGAGTTGCTGATGCAGCAGGAATTTTGTTTTGCCCCCTCACCCCTTCTCTCTCCCCCTCTGCACATTGCAAAGCCAGCTCAAGTTCTTGGGGCACAGAGTTGTCTTAAAGGCTCTTAATTAATAGGTTTTAGGCAAGACACGACAGATGAAAGTGCGGCAGATTCCAAGATACACCTGGACATCTCCCTTGCTCTCCCCAGTCTGTTGAATTGCTGGAAAAAGTACCTGGGTCTTGGTGGCTAAGAGCACACTGTAAAGGCTCAGTTCTTCTGAGCCACCAGAGCCTTGCATGCCCAGTGGCACATTGAAATGGGCCATGAATCAAAGTTTGCTGGAGAAAGAGGAATGTCACCAAATTCTTCAGAAATTTTGAAATCTGACTTCATTCCACTGTGAAACAAAGGATTTTATTTTACTATTTTTTATATTTCCTGCTTTGCAGGAAGTCTGAGGTTGTTTCCAGTGTATGTGGGATTTTGCAGAGCAAGGGAAGTAGGATGTAGAAGGGGGGAGTTCCCGACTTGTGTCATTCTGCAGAGGAAAGCTGCCCCAAGGTGCAGAGTGTGGCCACGCTGCGGGGTCCCTCACCCGCTCAAGGCCTCGCCAGCAGTTGTCCCAAACTAACAGTTCCATAAATCAGCGTCTTTTATCAAGCAGTTTTTTCCTAGGAAGCGCTGACCAGTTTTCCAGGCAGTGACTCCGTAAGCCAGACATCCCAGGGCAAGCAACAAGAACTAATGGGATAAGTGAATCCTTAGAAAACAGGCTGTTGTCCTATAAACCTAAAAGGATGATCTCCTTTTGCCCTCAGGGCAAGGAGAATTCAGTCACTGGGCTTAGAGAAAGGCTTAAATTAAAAATCCAGCCAACTGGGCACACTGTCAACCAAGCGAAAAAAAAACCTTTATTTTTCCCCTACAACAGGCCAAGTTCTGTCATCCTTGCAATGGCACTGAATATAGCTGCAAAGGCCAGCATTTCATTTACCTTCATAGTCATATCGCTAGCCCTGATGTGTCCTCTGCCAGCCTCTATGCTTGGGTTACTTAACAGATTTCTGAGCAGCTCTGTCTGATTTCTGCAGGAGCCTTGGATAGTATCACCAAGTATTTCCAGATGTCCCTGGAGGCAGAGGAGAGGGTCAATGCCTCCACTGTTCACCCCGATAGCGCTGTGGAGCTGTCAGCACAGACGCGGCAGGAAGTAGAAGACTTAATCAATGAGAAGGAGGCCCAGTTCAAGGCGAAACAAGAGGAGCAGTCACGCCTTCTGGATGAACTCGCAGGCAAGCTGCAGAGCCTGGACCTCTCCGAAGTGGCTGAGAAGGTACGCGGCTGCGAATCGCTGGTATCTATAGCAAAAATAAAGTGGGGTTTGGGAAGCAGTGACGAGCGGGGAGGACCTGTATAGAGCTCGATAGTGTCAGATACAGTTTGTTCATGAAAAGTGCTCATTTCTTGGATGACAAGGTATTTTGTGAGCTACAACAGGGCTGTTGAAGCACTGGACTCTGAGAGCTCCTGGCTTTTGGGCACCAGCCTTTCATGTTGGTCTCCCTCCGACCCTTCCCAACCCTGACAAAGCACCTGTCTTTGACTCACCCTGGCTTTAACCCAAAGCCCTTTGCTGTGGACAAAGCTCCCATGTGAAGTGTAGCAAGTCTGCTGGACTGAGAGCCATCCTCTTAAGCCTGTCCTCAGTTCACCTGCTTGCTTTCCTCTACGTAACTGTTCCTTTTTGCGGCTCCGTAGGATACACACTGTACCTGTGCAGTGCCCAGCCAGGCAGCGCTTCACTCCCATCCTCGTGCTCCAGCAAAGCAGAACTTACAGGGAGCTGGAGTCAAAAGGGCATTTTCCCTGTTGAAGCTGCCTGCTCATCTGTAAATATGATCGAGGGTGGCTTTTTCTTGGGAGAGGCTGGGTGTTCCCTCCTTTTCGCTTTGAAGTCGGCCAGCTGCATTCAGAGAACAATCCTGCATGGAGGCAGGCTGCAGGGGACTGCTCATTAACTCCCCCGGGCCTGCCTCAGAGGATGAATTCTTCACAGGCTGAATTGTCCCTTGTCCTTTACAACTACGGCCATCCCTCCCCACTCCCCCAGCCCTCCTTTTTTCTCAGGAGGGAAGAAAGAGACATCTTTTTGTTTAGCTTCCCTTTCCCTACATTCCTGCCTAACTGTTCTTGAGGACTGAAAATCCTGGGTAGATGTTTATCAAGGCCATAAGCACAGAGTTGCTTGGAGGTGTAATTACGGGACACACACAAAAAAAAATCTTTTTGCTTTCTAGCTCCTGCTGGGTTCCATGCCAAATAGGTAAGAGGGACTCATTTACACTTCACAGGAGACAGCTGCAGCGAACTTGGCACAGCCCCTGGGTTTTCCCAAAGAGGTTTTTTGGCTGCAGAGTACCTCGGTTAGTGACTATCATTTGGCAAAAGTGGTGGGTTGGCAAGGGAGAAGAACCTCACAAGAATGGGGTATATGCCAGTTCTCCCGCTGGCTAAAACAACTCCTGAGTAATTTCATTGTCCAAACAATTGACCAAGTAGTGGATAATTCTCAGTACAATGTTGCTGATTGAAACAGTTTTGCTTTTTTAAAAAAAAAAAGAAAAAGAAAAAGTCAACCCTGAATTCTTCTACGGGAACAACACATCCTTAACAAAATTCAGACACTGGAAAGTGGTTGGGAGAGATGAAATCAGAGCACACATTTGATGGAAGGAAATGGAAGAGCTTTTTAACAGCAATGAAAAACATTTCCTATTCCTTGGAGCATTTCAGCTTCTAT
The DNA here is from genome assembly GCA_013400135.1 of Rhinoptilus africanus. Lineage (NCBI taxonomy): Eukaryota > Metazoa > Chordata > Aves > Charadriiformes > Glareolidae > Rhinoptilus > Rhinoptilus africanus. The sequence continues at coordinate 176,061 of VXBO01005759.1, read as the reverse complement.
TACGCTTCTTGGGCATTAAAGCAAAGGAAAAGATATTACTCTGCACCAAACACTTTCTTCCCTATAAAATAGTTTTTCCTTCATCAGTAGTGAAGACTGATTGAACAAAAAGCATACAGACAGTAGTAGCTTCCAGCTTTAAAACAAAACTTAAAGGCAGCTTTCTAAGTGAAAGATGATGTTCAGGGGCAGTGGATGATGAAGGCAAGGCAAGGCTTCCCTCGTAACCTCCAGCTACTCCAGCGTCAGGGAGCTGTGTGACTAGTTAAAGGCAGGAAGGTGCAGGGGGCACAGAAGAAAGATTAAGGTCATGCTGGTACGGACCAGCAGGAACCACCTCCAGCTTGCAGCTCTGCTTCAGCCTCCCTCCCCTCCACCTTGGGGTGGTACCCCAAGGTACCCCAAGGGGCAGAAACAACATCATGTTTCTGTTGTGGTGGAGCAGTGTCCGACTCCCTCCCCCTCGCAGCTCAGCAATGGAGATGAAGGTGTCCCTTGTCTCTCTGCAGACCTGTGGCACTCCTGCGGGAGCTTCTTGTGCCGAGTCCGAGTGTGGTGGTTTGAACTGCCGAACGGATGAAGGAAAGAAGAAGTGCGGAGGACCTGGCTGTGACGGGCTGGTGACTGTAGCTCACAATGCCTGGCAGAAAGCCATGGATTTTGACAGAGACATCCTCAGCGCATTAGCAGAAGTTGAGCAACTCTCCAGAATGGTAATATGCTAAATCAATTGTTAGATATTAAAAAAAAAATAAAAGAAAATAAATCTTTTAGCTGTAACACAAGTTTAGACACTAATTCACAAAATATGTGCCTGGCTTACTTTAAAATGCTTCTTTTCTGTTGCGTAACTCCATCATGCTTGTAAAGCTCCTCAGAAAGGGCGCTTGCTGAAGTGAAGCTTCACGGAGAACTCTAAACATTACCCCGAGTTGTTTAAACTAGCTTTGGTGGTATGGATCATGGCCAGGTTTTAAAAGTGTTCTGCGAGTTTTATGAGAAAAAGCATTTCTCATTAGTGTTACCTCCAACTCCAGATGAATTTTTGTTTTAAAACAGGTCTTAAAGCGTAAGCAAGGACACAGTCAAGCCTTCCATTTTCCTCTCTTTAGGTTTCTGAGGCGAAACAGAGAGCTGATGAAGCAAAACAAAACGCACAAGCAGTTTTGCTCAAAACCAATGCGACAAAAGAACAAGTGGACAGAAGCAACGAAGATCTGAGAAACCTTATTAAGCAGATTAGAGACTTCCTAATGCGTAAAAACCTTGCATTTAAATTATATCTTACTTCTAAGCTTGTGAAAACTATCTTTGGCTCTGAATCACCCTCTAAGGGGTAATACAATAGTTATGTGTGTGTCCCCACCATCAGCCAGACTTTAGTGTGTATGATGAAATCTGGAAACAAGAGAAAACCAAGACAATAGGAAAGTGAGAGCAAACTGTGACATGCTGTTGTGTTCGTTTCAGCTGGGGCTGTTGTCCTGCTGTAGCTTGCCAAGTGTGTTCATTAAGTTCTGTCTAGGAAGACAAAGTACTATTAAAGGGGAGGAAAGTCAGAAACAGTGCGTTTATCTCTCTGTAAGAAAGCAGGTAAAGGTTAAACGAGGGCCTTGTTCGCTAGCGAGCAGCAGCGTGGCCAACTTGTTCCTCCCCTGTTTGCACAAGGCCCAGTGTGCTGTTAGCACAAACATTTACGTGCAGCTGTTGGCTTCGTTTCCTGTGGGCTCACGTCTCCCCTCCCCATCCCAGCCCCGGCATGGTGTACCTAATCACCAAGCTCTTCAAATGGCTTCCAGGAGAGCCGTGCCAGCAGGGCCTATGCGCCGGCTGGGCCTCTCCTAGGGGGGAAGCTTCACCCTAAGGAAGCGGTTTTAGTACCTTGATTTTCTGTAAGTTGGGAGGAGGAACTTCCCCTGTGATTTTCCTTCTTAAGGGAGCAGCTAGACAAGAGTTTGAGTACTGAGACTCGATAGGGGGAGGCTTTCACTCACATCTTTGTCATTTGTGTCCGTCTATTAGAAGACAGCGCTGACCTGGACAGCATCGAGGCAGTGGCTAATGAAGTGCTGAACATGGAGATGCCAAGCACTCCCCAGCAGCTGCAAGCCCTGACAGAAGATATTCGTGAGCGTGTAGAAAGCCTTTCTGACGTCGAGGTCATTCTGCAGCAGAGCGCCGGAGACATTGCCAGAGCAGAAATGCTGCTGGAGGAAGCTAAAAAAGCAAGGTATGCAACCCTGGTCTGCACTGGCTGCTTTTGGTCACCACCAGCTTGAGTGAGACTTCTGTTTCGTTGTATCAGGAAACGCAGAGTTTAACTTTCCCTGATGTAGATGCTCATTCCTTCGCTAAGGGGTGAAACTGGCCTGTCGCAGTGTAGGACGACTACTTTTTTCCAGAGTAAAAGCATTTTTAGCATTAACACAGTTTTACCCCACAGCAAAGGTGCAACAGATGTTAAAGTCACCGCAGACATGGTGAAAGTGGCACTGGAAGAAGCTGAAAAAGCTCAAAACGCAGCTGAAAAAGCCATCAAACAAGCTGATGAAGATATCAAAGGAACTCAAGACCTGCTGACCTCAGTGAGTTCTTTATGGGTATTTAAGATACAGAAACAGCACCAAGTCCCATACTTAGAAACTGCTGCAAGAAGCCTGTCTCGGGAAGGCTCTTGGGTACTGCAGCTCAACGATTGCACTTTAAATGAATCTAAAACCGTTCTGGCCTTCACATACGCAACTTTTGAGTTAGTATGACAGATGCTGGGGGATCATTTGCTCCTCAAAAAAAAAAAAAAAAAGGAAAAAAGGCTTTTTCCACTCTATACCCTGCAGGACTGAAGTTTTGTGGATGAGCAGGATTGTGGCCTCTGGCACAGCAGGTGTGCCGGGATCCCTGGAAAGGCATACCGGTCACCAGAGTGGTAGTGTATTGGCATAGCCAGGCTATCGCTGTCACCCACCGCCGCAGCACAAGACTAAAATAAACAAATGCTGGGTGGACTCAAGTGGTAACTGCTGTAGCCTGGCCAGATAACGTATTTTCAGACTTCATCTCACTGCCCCCATGAGACCACAGTGCTATCTGTACCCCTGAGGCTTGGCCAGCTGGGAAGGTATGCAGCTTCACAGGCCCCTTATTAAAAGGTGGAGTCAAATGTCTGAAGTTTTGCCTGTGGATTAGGCGGCTCTTGCACGTGTAATACAACCAGGTAATCTTTATCCATGTTCTTTAATGCTTCTGCAGCCCCCTATGCACCCCATTTTCAAGCAGCCGACTTTTTCATCCTGACTCAATCGGCCTTTTGTAACAAAATTAAAACACTGGGGTTTATATCAGATCTATGGACATGAACTAATTAGTTGATCAGAGTTTATCCAGAAAGCTTACTATTATATTCAGTGTCTTTTGTAAACGTAACTTTTGTCCCTCTTTGTTAGATTGAATCTGAAAATGCAGCATCTGAAGAAACATTGAACAATGCTACCTTACGTCTGTTTGCTCTGGAGAGGAGCGTTGAAGACCTTAAGCAAAAGGCTGCTACAAATGCAGAGAACGTGAACAGCATAGAAGAAAAAACTATTACTGCGAAACAAAATGCTGAGGAAGTCAAAGAGGTGAGAAGCTCAGGAAGGATGTTAAGGGAAAGCCAACAAAACTCTCACCCCAGGTTTGGGTAAAGGAACGTTACTGTACTGAATACACGTGAGCCATTTCATTTCTTGGTCAAGTACCAGGGACAACCCCCCCCCCACCCCCACCCCTTAATGCATTTAGCATTTACTTACTTTGGTACCAGATACAGAGAGAAAGTAGCACTGGGAAGTTTTGGGGTTTCTGTCCCTCAGCTTTACTGTCTGCCACAGGAGAACTGGTAATTTTCTTTATGGCTCTATGACAATGATGGGTTGAGGACAAACAACCCAGAATTTGGCATATACAGAATCCAGCAACAAGAAAAATTGTTAGCTCAATGTAAAACTAGAGTAATTTCTAAATATCAGAGATGCAAAACTTGCTCTATGACCATATGGCGTGGCTCCCAATGGCTGCTGTACACCTTCGTAACAGCAAAAGAATGCTCATTAACAAGACAATTGACAACATCTGCCAAAGGAAGTTCTGTCACTCCGATCTGTTGTCTATAGTTAGCCCGTCAGTCTCCAGAGAGGTATTTTCTGCCAGGAGAGATGTATTATCCATCAAATCAATTATTTCTGAACACTAAGGAGTATTTCAGGTGGCTGACAAGTAAACACGGGAGACTTCCAGTACTGCTACAGCTTCCTAACTTGCTTACAGCCAGCCTCCTGCCTTCTCCAGCACCTTCACCTACACACACTGGGCAGCTGCTCTCCTTACGGACAGTGACCAGGGTATTCCTCCCCAAATGCACACGTTCAACCAGAAGCAGGGCCCCTTCCTCACCTTACGCAGCTTCCAGCTGTACTGGGGGGTTACAGAATTGTGCCACTAAATCCCGTAAATGAAGCCGTAAAACAGCCACAGGTCTGCAAAAGGGCAACTGATGAGTCTTCACCCCAGCTCCTGGAGTCCCGAATACTCAGTAGGAAATACCCCAGCGCCCTTTCTGCTTTTGTTAACTATCACGTTAACAGCGCCCGGGTGAGTAAAGACAGAGGGAGGAAATGCAAACCCCCGCTGCGTTTTCTGTTGACTGAGCTCCATCTTGTGCTTGACTCCGGAACAACAGGTCCTCAACACCGAGCTGAACGACAAGTACAAAGCGGTGGAAGATCTCATTGCCAAGAAGAGGGAAGAGTCAGCTGATGCTAGGAGGAAAGCCGGCATGCTGCAAGACGAAGCTAAAGCCTTGCTGGCTCAAGCAAACAGCAAACTCCAGCTGCTCAGAGGTAAGGCTGTTCCGAGGAGGTTACGTTGTCATCTTAAGAGCATGAAGCAATGTCACACTGTTAAACCGACTACTCATCAGCAGTAGGGGAAAACAAAAAAGGAAGTTAATTGTTTGTTACTGAGGTTCGATCTGCTTTCCTTATTCTTAGGGACACAATGTAGTCTTTTGAATCAAAGATTTCTATAAAAACCCTGAAATTTACAGTGAGACACCAACTTTTGGTATGGCCCCGATCAGTGCTCCGAGGAGCCCTGCAGGGAAGGAGCACAGCTGCCATGCCTAGGACCAGGACTCACCCCTTCAAGCCAGACCCCCATCTTCCAACAATGCTCCCCCCACCCCAGAAAGCTATTAAAACAAAAGGAAATCAGGATACACGAGTTCCAGTTTACAGATTAATTTAACATTTCCCATTGCCAATTAAAGTTGATTGAAACAGGAGGGGGCAATCCACCGGTACTACCAGGGAGGGAGCTAAGATTTCCTTCTGTTTTTGCCAGGCCAGGAACTCATCCTTCCCCTTTGCTGTTCCTGCAGAGTTACAGAACTCCTTGAATAGTCTTCATCATAACAAGCCTAAACATTTCACTGTTCTGTAAAAGCCAGTGTACAGCAGAGAATGGCAGCTATTTTCAACATGAAGCAAAGTATACTTTTGGATTTGCACTTGCAGACAATTACTTCCTTGTTGCTTTATGTCCCCCAAAAGGTGCCATTCCAGCCTTTTTTTAATATATTATCAGATTCTCTTCTGCAATAAAAATAAATCTGAGTAGTAGTTTATCCGTAACAGTAATGATTTACATTTTACTGCATTAAAACACCCCTAATTAAGCTGGTTTTCCCCTTTCTTTGCTGACAGACTTGGAAAATACATATGAAAACAATCAAAGAGTTCTGGAAGATAAAGCCAAGCAGTTGGTGGAGCTGGAAGAGACAGTTCGCTCCCTCTTAAAGACCATCAGCCAGAAGGTTGCTGTTTATAGCACTTGCTTATAAACGGGAGCTGGAAATGTTTGCGTTCAGGATGGATTTTACAAGTATTACACTAGTTCTTTTTGACATTACACTAAGGCCTGATAAAGCTAACAGGTTTTCTATTGACTTTCAAGTCACAGAACCAAAGACAAGTAACTTTTTGATGTTGAAAATAAACAGTACTTTTGTATCACTGTATGTATCTAGTATGACTCATTAAGTCCCTTCCTATTTTTGGTAGCTGAAATAGTAAATCAATTAAACCTTCAGCAAGTCTTGGTTTTAAACTGGCGAGAGATCGAATAAAATCTTGGCTCCAACTGTAGAATTCTAAATCAGGGCTCCGATTACTGTGAAATACGGAATGGTCACTCAGAGCAAAACTGCAAGCGAACAAAGAAATCGCACCCTTGTGTGGTCAGCTAGCTCTTACCCCGCAGTACTCAAAAAGGATTATTTACCCTCTGCATGATACCCATTTAGGCTTAACACTACTTTCATGTCACTGATAAACTGATTATGAAACGCCTGATGCGTGAAGTGGAAGCAGAGGTCAGCACTGAAGGGGTGAGTGGGGTTTACATTTTGAGCACCGAATTCAGGTGATAAACCAAGCTTGGAGGACCAAGCCTCTCCAGAAAAGGAACTAGAGAAGTTTGAAGGGCACTTCATGTGAATTGGTTACGGAGCTGTACACAGATGTTGCTCTCCGAGAAGAGCTTGCACTTCACAAACACAGAGAAGCCTTTTTTGAAAGTGCAAGAGTAACATGCAGTTCACCAAACTTCAGCTGAAAGTTATGGAGAGCGGTGCACCTTCAACTGTATTGTACTGCACAAATTGGTTTACAACATTCATCAGCTACACAAATTAGCATCCAAAACTGCAACACGCACTTACACATCCGGCCTGCAAACTCTGATCTGAGGAATACACCTGTGTACACACTTTCATCAGCACCTTACCTACCCTTGGCTAACGTCAGCACAAGTTAGTCAGGACAGCTGTGGCAGAATGCATCTCTACCTGAGCAAACTGAAGAGGGGCATGTTTAAATAAATAACTACTCAAAAGCTCCACAGGTTACAAGTGTTAGAACACAAAAAATCCTTCACAGGAATCGATTAGTGTACCAGCATCAAACACCTTTTCACCGCCAGCATACTTCACAGCAATTAAAAATAGTCTGCAAACTTAGCAGCGTCTAGACTTAACTGCCATCAGACCATCGACCAGTGGTTCAGTAGCTCATCTTACTTTTAACTTTCTAAACACTCTTTGTATGCTTAACTAGAACAGGATGACCGCGAGAGAAATAACAATATAGTAACAATTTTAAGGCCTTGAATTTTATTTTCAAGTGTCTGGCACACTACAGTCTCCAGGATAATTTTAGTAGTATTCTTGATTAAAGTTTCCCTGACTTTGCAAACTTTATTTAATATGAACAAAACGAGATAGGAGACTTTGTAACTGATAAAACTCCAGGCTGAACCGCCTAAGACTGCCACAAGTACTGAGGGAGGTGGGGGCAGCGGACACAAAACTCTGAAAGAGCAGGGCTTCTAAGAAGAACTTGCAAAGCACAAGATTAACAGTTAATAGCATTTACCTGCAACAAGTAGAAGTGATTCCAAAACGCCTAGATCTATTGGAAGAATCAAGTTTTTTTTCCCTCACTATTGTATCACTTTTGCTTTCCCTTCAGCAGCTTCCTGCTAATGCCTGAAAGCAGATCCACATTAATTCACTTACTCCAATTCAGGGATGCACTGGGTCATCTCAGCCTGGTGATAACTTTAATGAGTTGCTGTGGTTTAACCCTATCTACGACAAAAACAGGAGTTAAAAAAACCCAAACCAAAATGAAGAACAGTATCACTAGTGTTTTGTTGATCAATTGATACCTTAGTAAAATGGTAACATCTGCATGTATTTCCATCACTCAGTAGGGATACTGGATCAATACTTAGTAAGAGGCTCTAAAGGAAGGCAGGAGGATACAATCATCTTGTACATACAAAAGTCGCTTTTGCATCACTTTCTGGATGCACGTTTCTCATCTATCATGCCTTTGGCATATTAAAAAAAGGACACGCACAATACCAGTAGGTGTTTTCTTTAAGGCAGAAGAGCCTAGCCAAAGAAAAAAAAAAAAGGCATCCTGCAAAACAAAACTTAAAGTGAGCTACTGGAACAGGGCACATTCCCTACGCACATTAGCAGTATTCCAAAGATGCCATTTGTTTGTGAGTTTCTTCACATATTTCACAACCTAGACAGTAAAAGGAGTAACGAGGCCAACAATCAGCAAACAAAACCCAAGAAGACCCTCCAGACATGTTAAATATTTATTAAGCTCTCCTGCTGCAGAAGAGAGAGAAAGAGAGCACAAAATAGAAAACAGAAGAGAAGAACGTACGTCTTAACTGCGTGGAGAGCTGACACTGCAGCCCTTGAGTGTGGAAGGTGCAGAATAACCCTCGTGTCATAGCACTTAACAGCAAGTGCTGCTTCACTACCCAGTTTTAGCAATTCAAGTTTTAAAGAGTTGGACAATGGAAGCTTTAAAAACAGAAAAGATTAAGGAGCAGTAAGATAAATTTTTCTTCAATCTTTCATTTCTCCATCAGCGCTCGATTTTTCCCCGATGAGTTTTCAATATGAAAACATGATGTGTGGAGAATCACACATGCACAAGAGTATTTTTCTCTTTAAAAAGTCAGGATCATTTTAATGGATCTATACAAGCCCCTCTTCTCCCGACATCCTAACGCTACTAAATCAAAACAAATTTTGGTACTTATATGTAAGAAGTAGGTTAAATACTAAAGTTAATCCCTTCAGAAAGAAAGACATTTTTGTGCGGAAGTGACAGTGGCATTTTAAGTGCCAGCGGCATTATAAGTGCCAGCATTCAACAGGTTTAGTCTATCACTACCTCAAATAAGAAAACGCCAGTTATGCTGGACATTTATTCAGGGGTTTGACCAGCACACTTGCTAATCCCATGCAGCAGCAAAACGTTTGGTTTTGAAGACGAGTTCTTTCAGGCTGTTTTTCTGCAACATTCATCATGTAAATAAACATGTAATTTTAAGTATTTAATTTACAGAGACTGGATAATCCCACTTGTTCCAAACTCTACTTGTTTAAAATTAAGAGATTTGTTTCATTCAGTCCTAAAATCCTTAGACTCAGCCTTCCGGAAGGGCCCACAGTCCATTTTCAGAGATGTCCCATACACGTACAAAGACCTGCGCTTTTATTTTAGAAGTTGATAGCTTTGCCAAAAGATGCTGCTAGGTTTGCTTCCCTGAAGGCTTCTGACACGGTCTGTAGAGAGCAAACAGAGAGAGGTACAGGTCATTAGCATTTACATGCGATTGTAGCGTGTCTGTGTAACCCTGGTGTTCAACAGTCCTTTTACAAAAAACTTACTGGATGGGCATGGCAAACTCTGGCTACATCTTCACATGATGCCCCATATTCCATAGCAAGGGCAGCTTCATTAACCATTTCACCAGCACCCTGTAATTTAATGGTATTTGCAATTAGCACAAATCTTTATGCAGTTATCAAGGTTCTCCTGAATCACTAACAGCTTATAAATAAGCATCTTTTGCTAGAAAAGAGAAGTTGTATTGTAACTAGCACTTCAGCTTTGCTCTAATATAAAACATAAGCGCTTAATTTATTTGATGACTGTGCTCAAGCCTAGCATAAATCTAAACACAGTTCTTAGTGAGAGTATTTTTCACCAGAAGATGATAATCAGATAATACCCACAACATTCTCCTCAAAGCTACAGCATACACACTCACTGCTGAAGCCTCCCTAAAACTTCAACGGCCTCCTGGGAAGTTAAATAGATAATTAGATAAACAAAAGTGTGTTACTACATCTGCACCCTTAAATTTTATTAATGAGAGTTGTATTTGTGCATATTTACTCAGAGAACGCTTCTCTGAGGAGTTGCAAATAGTGCAATCTCCTGTTACGTTTTTAGCATTCAAATCCACAATCTAAGATTTTCCCCCAGCCCGTTCCCGCTGAAGAAAATTTGTCTGACACCAATAAACCTAAATTGTGCTTCCTTTAAATCATGTTGATTTTTAAACAACTGGAATTGTGAGAAAAGGTAACTAGCATAACATTTTATTATGTATTCCTATCCAAAATTATGAGAATCAGATTCAGAAACAAAAACCCCACTGACTGGTCACCTAGTGTTGACAGTGTATCAATTCATAGGAATAAAATGTCCTTTCCAGGAAAACAGAAAGCAGTTTTCATGTTTCTCCTAAAGAAAGCTGTATACAAGATGCAAGGAAGTGTTTCTGCATACAACTTCAGGACAAAGAAAGATTATTTAAAGCTAAGATAAACAAAATGGAGAGACGTTGGGGTCTAACCCTGGACTTTCTGGGACAGCGGAAAGTGACACTTTTCCAAAATAGAATTTTCTGATTTCTAATCTTTGCAAAGGATTTTTAATCAAAGTTCCATAAGTTATTGCCCCCAGATTTGGTGACTGCAGCATAAGGTCACCAATTCTGCTCAAGTCTGAAGAACTGAGAAGGGGAAAAAAAAAAAGAACAGACCAATGAAAAAGCCACAGTCTGTTCAGCACCCTCAACTCCCAGAACTTGAGTCAACAACTTCTGCTGTTCTCCTGAGTATTTGGCAATGTTCATTAAAAACCACAAAGCAAACCAACAACTTGTCAGAGAAATCAATTAAACCTAGCGATTCTCAGGAAAAAAGAAAGACGAAGTAAGAGAAAATCGGGAGGAGGGCAGGCCTGCAGAAGAGAACAGTAAATAAAAGTGACTATGGCAGACTTAAATCTTCCTTCTTTTTACAAGCACTTCTCCTAACTTGACAACTACTTTGCAGCTGTGCAAGACAAATAACATACCCTTACCAGGCCAAGACAACAGCACGATTTACAATACTTACTGCGCCTAAAATGTGAGCACCCAACATCCTGTCTGTTGATTTTTGACTAAGTATCTTCACCATGCCATCTGTGTCAGCATTTGTCTTCGCTCTACTGTTCGCAGCAAATGGGAATTTCCCAATTTTGTATTCTATACCCTACAAAACAGGTATGTGTTACTGAGTTAGTTACCAACAGGAACAATGTAACCACAGAAACAATTTGATAAGTATGAGAACAGGATACAAAAATAAAAGACACAGCAATGCATAAGAACAACCACCAAAGGGGGTATAAAGGGGATAATAAAAAAGATTAAGTAGCAAATGAACAATATTAACTTCACAGAATAGAAGTCATTAAAGAGAACTGTGATCTTCAAAGACTGGCACGCAGGAGGGAATCATTCAATCATACACCCCAAGCAATGAATTCAGATGCAGAAATTCTCCTGGAAAATGTGGCTGGATAAACTACTAGGCAATGAAACCACATCCAAGGCGGGAAAACAGTTTTGTCTGAGAAGAAAACAAACGTTACCTCTTCCTTCAGCTGTTCTTCCGATTTGCCAACCCAGGCCACTTCAGGGTGAGTGTATATCACAGAGGGTACACAGTTGTAGTCAATGTGAACTGCTCCCCCAGCCATGCCTTCTACACAAAGAATGCCTTCATCCTCAGCTTTGTGGGCTAGCATGGGTCCGGCAACTACATCACCAATAGCATAGATGCTATCAGACCAATGAAACAGAATAAGACACTGTTGAAAAACATCCTACCACACCTAGGCTACCTTATATAACAGTTGGTTTAAAACAGGTTACTGAAAATTCTAACCAAAGCAGATTAAAATAGTACATTTCAAAAGAAATACAAAGTCTAATGTTTCCATAGAATGACCACACTTCAAGAAGTACAAGTGACACGAAATACACACAGTAACTTTTAAATTACAAAATTTCAAAGGTTGACTAAAAAGCTTTAGTTCCTGAAATAAACAGAAATTTTGAGTTTCCCTTTCAGAAAAGAAAACTACATTCTGAAATTTTAAAAAGTGCTTTAGAGTAGGTTAAACCTTTAAAAATAAGAGTTCTGATTAAAAAGAATAAAAAACATTGTTTAGTATTACTTACTTTGGAATTTTGGTTTGGAATCTGTTGTTGACTGGGATTCTCCCCCTCTTATCAAGTTCAATTCCAATATCTTCAAGACCTAGATTTTTTGTAAAAGGCCGTCTACCGATGCAAACTAGGAGCACATCACAAGTTATTACTTCTGCCTTGCCACCAGCAGCAGCTTCAACACTATAGAAAAATAAATAGCAAAACCACTAAGCTGTAAACTTTCAGTGCTGTGTTTCTCTACCTAGTGACTAGTATGATCCAGATGGTGACCTACTGGCTGGATCTGGCATCCAAAACACTTGCATTCAGCCTGCCCCACACTCCTTCAACAGTTGAGGAGTAGAAGAGGAAGGAAGGCACAACAACTCTTACTACATTTGCTAACAACTCTTAGACACAGAAATTCAGGATATGTATCCACTAGCAAGGAGCGTGACCTGATACAATCAAATCTGTACAGCAGAATAATTGGTGCTCAATACTTGACATCCAAACAGTATGTATTTTGGGGTGGGGTAGGGCCATGAATTCTGAGCAAGCTTTCTTCTGGGCCAAGAACCAAACACCTGTCAGCAGCTGCCCTGTGTCACGGGCATCCCTCAAGTGCATCTGTGTGTTTAATTGCACCCAGAACAAGCTGAGTTCATGTGCTCCGAGACTGCAAGAACCAAAACAGGGTAAGTGAGGAGAAGTAGGAATTGTGTTTCAAAAGCATGCTCCTGAAATAAAATGAAACTCTAAATGCAGAAACATACTACCTGAGAGATCCAATCCCCATCAGTGTGGTAAGTACCGAAGCCCAAATCTAGGACCTTTACAACGGTGGAGGACAAACTATCCCAAGGTATGGCAATACAGCAAATACAAGTTGCCATATTAAGATTCCAGTGAAACAAATACAACATTTAAAAAGCCATTTGTTACGTAACATCTTTCTTAAAAGCACTTTCTTAAAACTCAAACTACAGTTTATGTAACCATAGAGACTGCATAGAGAATACATCAACAAAAAAAAAGAACAGAACTAGTGAACACATATGGACTTTTACAAAGCAAACTTACTCTATACGTTTCTATATTCGCTCTTCATTTTTAAGCCCTCTTCAAAGGGCTTGAGTGTGACTATTAAGTCATTTTGGGGTAGTTTCATTTATTTCTACTCGAAAGCAATCAAATCTCTGCCACGCTTATTTGGAGACAAGAGGAGGCATGGACAAAATAACCCCTCCAGTGAGCAGACAAAAATTAATGGTATGAAAATGAGTGTATGAACAATCATGATATTTATGTTAGTCATACCAGAAGCTAAGATCTTCCATGAAAAGAATGATTTAGAGTTCTGCTTTTATTACGGATCTCACCAAAACAACACTGGTTTTGTACTAGCACACCTTCAACTCAAGTCAACAGAACCTCTCCTGTATAGGCAATCCAGGACTCGATAAACCCAAAATTATGAACTCTAAGTTACAATATAGGATAAAAATTAAATTTCACTAAAGAATAAGTTTCATCCTAAACCTATTTTTTTCCTCTTCAAAGACTATCAGACTATATTTTTAAATAGGTTTGAAGGATTCAGTGGAAGAATATATGTGGCACTCCTTTAGCTTTATGTTAAACACTTACGCTACATCAATTTTTCCATCTGGTTTCTTGGTAGCACCAGTAACTTTGGTGTTCAGTTTAAACTTAAGTCCCTGTTTCTGAAGAATACGTTGGAAGTTTTTAGAGATCTCCATGTCAATTCCCATTCCACCAACATGGCCCATGAACTCAACAGCTGTCACATCTGCACCGAGGCGCTGCCAAACTGAACCCTGCAGACACAACAACACGCGTAAATTTTTGAAAGGAAAACTTCAGATTTCTTTACTGTAATACTTATCACTTAGATTGTAAAATTTTCAGAAACAGGACAACAGGCAAAAGCAAAATGATCAGCTTTTACAAACATCCCAGTGTAGGATAAAACATGCCTGCTACCTGTCCCAGCCTTTCCACAAAAACTGGATTTATCACTGCTTACTTGCACACCCAAAACTTCAGTGATTGAATTCACGGAACTAGTCTTTTAAAGAAATAACTAAGACAATAATTAAGTATAAATTAGGTATATTTTAGGCTATAGATACAGAAAAATTCAAAATCAAAGAATCTGAGTGCAGCTCAGAAAATCCACAGGAAGTTGGCTGTGGTGTTCTAATATGACTACAAATTAAACCAAAACAATACCACATTATGGAAATTTTATGCTATAAAATGGAGCCCCTGCTGCTTCTGTATGTATTTATAACCATAACCACTATCATCAGCTTCACCAACAAATCCCATATACACGCTACATACCTCACATTACCCACATCCACCCACCGCAGTATTTCACTTTGCGTGCTCTTCCCTGCTTAATGGTCAGCAGGCTAAGCAACCGCTAAGCAGACACGCAAATTTGCAAGCACTTGCAAGACCCAACAAAAAAGACTTGGGCCAGGATGAACTACAAAGTCTCTGCTCCTTTGGTTGTTAGACAGAATACGTGCAATCATATCACATAAAAATTCATTGGGATTAACTGCTACACACAGGAATTTATCCTGGCTTAAAATGCGCTTCCCTTAAAAAAGAAAAGTTCTCTCATCTGTCTACAGAGCAGGTACGAACCTCAGCAAAAGTTAACCCCCCCACCCCTCGAAAAACAATCTGCATGTGTGGCCCTGTATGTTCCTCTGTGGTTTCTCTGCTTAGCTAGCTGGAGTACTGATCCTACAAACACGTATCTCAGCCCTTCCGTCAGAAGAGAGAGCTAGCGCACTGGGAAGTCTGAACACTTTCACTACTACTGACTCAACCAAACATCTGTTAAATCACAACAACACAATTAAAAGTAACACAAAAAGTAACACCCTGTTCCTTTATACATTAAAGGCCAAGTGGTTTAAATATCCTCTCACCAGTTCCACACCAATGACTCCTGCACCAATGACAACCATCTTCTCAGGAACTTTCTTCAGTGACAGCGCACCGGTGGATGACACGATATTATCTTCATCAATCTAATGACAAAGAAATCTCTTTTTTACATCATATATAGAGCACACTGTAGCTGAAGTGCAATCAGATGCAAAAAATTATTACACATTAAATTACGTGGATATTACACATTGAAAAACAGTCCCATTAAGATGTCAAATACGTACAGTAATTCCAGGGAAGGGAGCGACTTCTGAGCCTGTGGCTATAAGGATGTTCTTTGTATTGATAACTTGTGTGCTGCCATCGTCTTTGGTTGCAGTGACTTGGTTTTTGCCAGTTATTTTTCCAAACCCAGATACGTGTACGACCTTTAGTAATCAGAACACAGTAAATTCAGATGCAAATTATTTATGTAAGTTACACCGCATTTAATCTCAATGTCACAAATGCTTCAGAGAAGTTGCTAACATGTACCTTTACATCACCACCTAGTACAAATCACAAAGTATTTGTATACTATCCTTTTAAGTAGATTAAGAATGAAGGAACTGTTCATTAAAAAATGTCCTAGGAGAGAAGGAAAATCTGCCCTTGCTGAGTCAGTCACTTGAATTAATTTACGTGGCCACAACATGAAAACCTAAGCAGCACAAAATTCAGATCAGAAAAAATCATGGCTGTACCTCAGCATATAATGCAAACTAACCTTGTTTTGTTTAAATAAATGAGCAATTCCACCTGTTAAGGCCTTCACTGCACCACTCTTCTGTTCCATCATCTTCTCTAGATTCAAACGGATTCCTGTAACTAAGGTTAGAAAAAATCTTCTATCAAGCACTGGAGTGTTTTTATGTAAAGGAGCTAACCTAAACACAATTAAGAGCTCTGACACAGTAAGATGTGTTGAATGGCCCTACTGAACAGTAAAGGATACATTCAATAACTGCTATGCTAAAAAGCAATATTACAATTTTCAAACATAACAGATGTCTCCCTAACCCTTCAATTGGCAGATAAAAGGTATTATTTATAAGTCTAAAAAGTTTTCTGACCAAAAATATATTCAGTAGTCAGATTTCAATGATTAAATTTGCTTGCTGATGGAAACCATTTATGCTAACAGGCAGTAACAAGCTGCTCTTCACACTCACTTTCGATTCCTCTATTAGCAAAATCTTTTCCATGGGCCAAGTGATACAGATGCGAGTTGTTCAGCAAGGCCTAAAATACACACACAGAAATGTGAATTGGGACATACATTCACAATTGAATTAATTACTTATATTATCAGGAAAAAAATAATCTCGTGTTATTTGCAAAACATTCTCACTACTAAGAAAAAGTCTGACATATACGTATTTAAAAGGTGTATTTCAAACAGAAATTGTACACAGAAGCTCTTACTGAAGTGTTTTCTGTTATAGAGAATAGTTAATTTCACACCTATCCTTTTTGCTCCTTTCACTAGAGAAACTGGGAATGGCTCCAGAAGGATTAAAAGAAAAAAAAAAAAAAAGAACAGACTAAGTAGAGGAAAGAAAGATGATTCTGATTCACAGGAGAATTTCCTTATTTCTCTCAGACAAAAGATTACTTGTCAACAAGAAGAGGATACAGACAAACTGGATGAGGCAAAGCTATACTGAAATCCCTGTTAAAATTTTAGCGCGTGCAGACACACACAAGTTAAATTTCGTAGTTGAGGAGCTGTGCTAACATTACTACAACTGCATAGCTACTTGAGAAGAAACTAAATGACTTAAAGCTAGCTCAGCTCACTGGACATGCAGAATTCAAAATTAAAGTTAGAATAGTCTTTATAACAATGTTTGTAAATCAGCAGCTTGAAATACAGAATGTCTAGAACTGTATTTTGATTAGAAACAGCAATATAGTTAGGAAGGGATCTTGGTAAAAAGAATTGTGTCTTTTACTACAGCCACCCCAAACATTAAATTATCAGTATCTTTTCAAAAAGGACAACAGCACAAGTCTGTGCAGACTGAAAGCAGGCACAGTAAAACATCCAAAGTACTTTTTGAAATACCTGCCTTACATACACATGCTTGAGTTAAACTAATACTGTCAGATCAAGATAATTCACTTTTTATTAGTAAGTCTTATCAACTCTTACTCTTTAAAATCAATTTGCCCATTTCATGTAATTGTCACAGCGCTGAACCTGTAACATCCAACATTACTGAAGACACAGCCACCACTTCAGACTTCAGCAATTAAAAAAAAATCCATGTGCAGTGTATTATTTTGGGTGGCTTTTTGGAAAGGAATTTTCAAATAGTTTGCTATTGCCTCAGTGTATGCAGCCTACATATCCACTTCTTCTGAGACTGATTGTCATTCAAAACAAATTCTGGATAGCATCCGAGTTTAGCCATTGGTTCAGAAGTATGTTCTTAAGAACTTCTGAGGATAAAAAAAAAAAGGGATTCAAAAAGAAAATTTAGTTAAACAGATCCTAGCAAAGTTCCAAATTTTTCAAGTAACACTGTTTTGATCTACACCTCCCTTTTTAGTTTTTTCTCAGCATATTAAGATGTTCTAAGCTTCATTAGAACTACTAGTAAAATGTTTAGGAAAATTAATATACAATTTAAAAACCTTTGTATTTATGCTGTATTTTCCCCTACCATGCTAATGGAACCTTTCTGAGCAAACAGCAATATAGGTAGGAGAGTTCCTGGTAAGAAAATTATGCCTGTTCCTACAGCGATTACAAACCTGGCATTTACAGTGTCGTCTTTCACTTGTTGGGTGCTAATGAGGCAGACTCATCACCCAGCTAGATAGAGCAGATTAGACTAATAAGGCTATCTAGCAATAGCACTGTTCTTACAAGGCCCTAGTTCTGAAATTACTTAAAACTGGACTGATACCATCAAATATTAGGTTCTTCTGAATGTCTTCTTACTTATCCTTTCTTTCAGAGTGCATGCCTTGGACTCTCCCTTTTCTTTCACCATCTGCACTATTCCCCACAAGCATTACCAGCCCCACTCTCCAGGCCATCTTTTGGGGCTGCTGAAAACACTATTTTAGCCTAGACTAATATTTAAAGAGCTAATTAACTAGGCTCTTCCTACTGTCAATGAAGAGAGACAGCTCTCTTCAGATCATGGAGCATCCAACTAAAACCAGAGTTCACGATTTTTCAGAGGTGCCTCTCCCCTAATTTAGATTTACTTTCTCTACCCCTACTGACATTGTTCTTATGCTAAAGGGATGCTGAACTATATCTTGGACAAAACTACAGGTTTACTTTGAACAAATTGATACGAGATGATCAAGAACTTCACATGGTAGACTATAAGAGGCACAATCATCTGAAACAGTTAACACTGTAGTCAGTTACTGGTTACAACACAGACTCAACAGCTCATCAGAGTGAGAAGATGCATCTGTATGCACCCCTGGTTTTCATTCTCTTCCACTCTTTCATTTGGGAAAGTCCACAAAAAACAGAGTTTGCAAACAAAACACTTCTATAGAGCAAATAAAATTTTAACCCTTTATGTTATTTATTTGGATCTTCAGCTTATTTGGACTGCAATTTCAATTTTTAATGCACATCAATCCTGGGAAAAGATTTAAGGAGGAGTTTCTCAAGTGATACATATAGTATCCGTTGTTTTCAATGAAGGTATGACAAACTACGTACACTTACCTTGGACGGAATACATCCAACATTCAAACAGGTTCCACCTAAGGTTTCATTTTTTTCTACACAGACAGTCTGAGGAAGAAGTGAGGAAAAAAAGAACTTATTAGCAA
Organism: Rhinoptilus africanus; assembly: GCA_013400135.1. Classification (NCBI taxonomy): domain Eukaryota; kingdom Metazoa; phylum Chordata; class Aves; order Charadriiformes; family Glareolidae; genus Rhinoptilus; species Rhinoptilus africanus. The sequence goes on along the minus strand of VXBO01005759.1, from coordinate 157,377 downwards.
TACTATGACACCATTTCCATACAGGTTATCTGACTAGTTAGAACTGATGACCAGGCATTTACCTAATAACTCTTCCTCTAAAAGTGCCTCAATTATTTAATTCCTAGATTTATTTTGTGGCTCACATTTACCCTCCCTCACTTTTTTCCTAACTTATGAACCACAAAATTGCTCTTTGCAACAAAATTCTCTACCAGAAGAGAGCCACATTACCCCATGCACCATTGATACTTTCATACAAGTTTAAGTGCTGCTGTTCTGCTTCAAAAATCCAAAGGCATCTCAATTAAATACAACACTCAGTTCTGTGAAAGATGTTTCCCTTGCAATAAAAAAAACAACCTGCAAAAAGCAAAAAACGTAAATCACGCAAAAGATTCCTGAAAGCAAGTAATCACAAGCAAACAACGAACAGACCAATACATGTTACAATCACACGAAGAAACCTTTTCTTTAAAGAAAACAAAAAGTCCCAAATCATGACTGTTTCCCTCTCTAAACGCACTATCTTGCAACACCCTTTGCTATAAAGTTGTGCCAAAAACCGATAAAGAAGGAAAGAATAAAGATCAAGTAAAGCAAAGCCAAGCAAAAATAAAGTCAATACTGACAGCGATGGAAAACATTTCATCTCCTTTTCATCAACTTTGCCAACACTGAAGTGTGCAAAGGAAAAAAAGCAACTCACAGAGTTTCAAGTAAAAACAGATCACCTCGGGGAGGGGGGGCGGTGGGGGCAGTATCATAAACCTTTTTTTATAGAAGCAAAAGAATTGTCATCTTCTTTGTAAGGTGCGCAAATGTCCAAAATAATAGTTCCTTGGTTTATACTCTAACAGTTCCAACCTGCCCAAAGTGACTACCCAGATGAAAGCCTTTCATCATTTCTTTAAATTGCTAGTTTTTTGCTAAAGTAGAGGTAATGGTCACATGAAGAGCAGGATTCACCATATCGAATCACAGATACACTCTGAGACATGCTGAACCTCTTCCTATGCTTCCTCCTGTCTTAAGCACATGAAAGCATGAAAAATGATCCATAGGCTTTAAAAGCTGCACTATGGATCAAACAGCACTGGACTGCTCCTACCTTTACCTGATAAGGAGGTTCTGCCTCACCCACTTTCCATCAGCTTCACCAACAAGGCCAAGCAAAGCTGTTGAAAAGTGAGTGCCCAGAGAACACTGTTGGCAATAACGTGGGACGCTGTGATGGTGATACATGGACTTAATGCTTGCGCTAGCACATGCAACACTGATATTGAAGGTTAAAGTTCAGTAGTTCAGTAGAGCACAATCAGGTTCTTCCATGAATGGTGTCACTACAGAGTCTATCTTCTTGCCCGTCTCACAAAAACACCTCAAGGACACTCCTCAAGGACAGCACATTCTTCATGTTTGGTCAGTGCTACAGCACGTCTGAAAATTGTGCCCACTTCAACTAGCCATAAAGCAGTATAACAAAACTATTTTTTGCCATGATGAAAAACAGGATCCAGGGCAGTTTTTAACCTCCTTGTATATGTACCCTATTGTTAAATCACAGATATGGAGGACGTCATTGCTCCAAGAAAAGTGGGCATATAGCCATAAAAAAATAGCTTTAAAATAAGTGAACATAAACTTACACGGCAGGAGGCCTCAATTTCAATTAAAACCTGTAACATTGAGTACCTTTTTTCTCAGGTACTCATAGCTCAGTAACAACATATACCTAAAAGCAAGAGTATTTATTAAGACAAAAAAACCAATGCAAGAGCATGAGTAAGGACAACACAATTATCTGCACTAAGTCACAGGCAGATGTAAAACTTCTTCATGGAATCTCAAACATTTATATTTTGGTATAGTCACACATTAGAAGGCCGAAAGATACCCAAAGAGACATCACAAATGCAGCTGTGGGAGTAATGAGCAGTGAGGGACAACACTCAACTACAGAAAAGTTCGGGTTGATGGAACCGCCTCTGGAGGTCATCTAGTCAAACCTCCTGCTCCAAACACAGTCAGCGTCGAAGATATATCAGGTAGCTCAGGGCCTTGTACAGCCAAGTTCTGAAAATATCCAACAGTGAACACTACATGCTATCTAAGCCCCCGTTCCAGCATTTCACTGGAACCCCATTCTTTTTTCATTTTGTCATGAAGTCCAGACATCACAATTTAGAAGCACTGGACACACCAGCCAGAAGGAACACGCGCAAGACTGCTAGCTCCACCCTCTCAGATTTCAAAATAATTAAGAGAATAATGCAGTGCCAAGAGAATGAGCTGGTCTCATATTAAGAAGCGAAGGTAAAAAATAGATCCTGCTGAAGTCACACTCTGTATTTTCGTAAGTTTAGAAAATGTGAAACGCATTACGCACGTGTAACTCTCACAATACTCAGTTAAATGACACATCATTAGTACACATTAGATAAAAGTTGCATCTTTCAAAAGGCATAAAACAGATGTAGAACAACAGATAGAACAACAGAGATGAACATAAACAAATGTAAATTAGATGCTATAGTATTTCTACAAACATATTTTCGCCTCTAAAATTCTCACATGGCAATAGGATTCCTCTGCTCGCATTCAAATTCTACTCCCATGAGGGAAACATTGTTTTTTCCTCTTGTAAGGCCCCTCAGTCTGTTCTTCAGGATATTTTTTCAGTGGCTTTTCTGTCACTGTCTCAATATATTTTTTCTCCCCCTTTTCTTTGTTGGGAGAAAAATTTCTTCCTAGCTTTCTTTTCCCACCTTCTATTCTACAAGTGTATAAACCCACCTCAACTATTACTTCCAATCAAAAGCAAGCTGTCCTGAGCAGCTGTGCCAGTAGCCTAGCGGGGCTACAGACAGTAATACCTTCACATCTCCATTTCAACTTCTGTATAATCTGGGTAAGCAAGGTAAAGAAAGATTACCCACATGGCAACAGGATCTCACGCCCCAGATGCGACAGAAGAATTTCAGTTTTTCAGTATCACACAAACATCTCCCAGGCTCATCTGGATGAATATTCTGCTATCTGAGTGAGGTCTCATCTTACCTTGAATCCAAGCTGAGCTGCTTTGATAGCAGCAACATATCCTCCAGGACCAGAGCCAATAACTGTGACGTCGGCATCAACTGAAACAGAGTATATTTGAGTCATTTTTCTTTCAGTAACTAACATTTTACTGCAGGAATAACAGTTTATCATTTCTGAAATAATTCAGGTTTGAAAATACATTTTTTTTAAAAAAGCAAACTGGCTATTAAAAATGATGCAACTTAATAAGCAGGTTTAGGTAAGTAAATTAGACGTCACACCTAAGAGTAACTTTCTGGACAAAAGGAAAAGTTGCATGGAGGTATCCACTCTGCAATAAAACCAACCAGTCTTATATTTTGCAGGGAAAATAATGTAAAACTAAATGAGGCAACCGAATTCTGTCTGACTCTCCTGATATAAACCCTTTAGCACCTTAACCCGTGTCAGGATAACATTTTTCCAACATAGTTTCTACTGATGCTTACTGCAAAAGATAAATGCTTACTGAATGCCATAAAATCAGTACTTTATAAAGGAGAAAATATGGCTGAAATAGATATCTATGCAACCTCTACTGATTATTAACACAGCAGAAGCTATAAACCTTGTACCTAAGTCATATCTCGTAACCACAACTTCCTTTGTAATATTAATTACCATCACTGCTCTTATGTTCTATAAAATTCAGCTTCTATTTACAGCTTTAGCTTGATATCAAATAGGGCAAATAAGCCACTATTTTTCGTCTAAATTTCCATGCTGACATGGATTCCTCCATCACCTGGAAGATTGATTTCTGAGTTTGAAGCACTTGCTTTGGTTTTTGAGGGTTTTTTGGGTTGGTTTTTTTTTGTCCAAACAAATTCTTCACAATTAATTACCTTGATCAGCGTAGGTCCTTTGTGACACTGCACAAATTCCCTGGAGACCATGATGAATTCGATCAAAATGGCTTCTCTAGAAAGGCAAAAAAACCTCACCTTAATTTTAAAAGTTGAAGTCTACAGCTTGAAGAAAAATAAGCATTCAACCACACACAGCTGAACACACGGTTAGAGTCACCAGTCAACCAAACCAGGAACAACATGACTGTCACGGACATGGAGAGCGTTGACAGGAACGGGAGGCAGAAGCCGCTCTGCCATTTACTCACTCCGCACCCTCAGCCCATCCTTACACCTGTTCTCTCGCCAGCCTCGCCTAAGGCTGCCTCTAGCTACAGGAACCTCCAACCCTTCACACCCGGCTCTCCAACCACTTGACGACATAAATCAGACACCCATTTTATGCAGAGTCTTGCTGCTCCATAACCACCCCCTTCAGCCACTTCCTGTGAGCACACAACACCTCAGAGGTGGTTCTGGAGGGCACGACTTTTTAACTGGAATGGGACAGCAGAGCACAGCGGCTAGAAGCATCTCACGGGCCGATCGCCCTGTAACTGGAGTAGGGGATGCTCCTGGAAGAACTTCCCAAGCCTCCAACGCTGCCCAAAGGCGGGCACCGCCCCTCTGACAGCCGCCGGTTCCCGCCCCCGCGAAGGTGCCCGCCCCCGTCCCCGCCCGGCCGCTCCCTCCGCCGGGAGGCTCCTGCGGGCCGCGACACCCCGCTCCGCTCTCGGGAGGGCCGGCAGCCAACCACCTGCACGCCGGCAANAGGTGAGGGGCGGGGACATGCAAATGAGTCTCTTAAAGGGGCAGGGCGGTCCCAGCGCCTAGCCGCGCGGCAGCGGGTAGCGCTACCTGGCACGGAAATGAATGTGCTGGTCAGGCAAAGCAGCTCACAAACTCCCACCTAGGGATAAAAATAACACTTGGGAACAAACAGCGAAAGTCAAACTATTTCATTTTTCAGAATGAGCCCCCTTTCTTCTGACTGGACACAAGAGGAAAACTTTCCCACAGTGGGAACAATCAGCCACTGGAATAATCTACCTAGGGATGTGGTGGGTTCCCCAACATGGGACACTTTTAAGATTCCACTGGAGAAGGTGCCGGACCATCTTGTCTAGACCGCACTTTTGCCAAGAAAGGCTGGATCAGATGATCCTTGAGGTCCCTTCCGACCTGGTGTTCTATGATCCTATGATGCTAAACGACAGTGAAATGCACATAAACCCAATTTTTGAAAAACTCAAAAATATAACAGCTAGGGTATTTCATTTTGGAAAGAATTTCCAGTGACTTGGCATAATTGCTTTCAGGAAAAATTTGAACAAGAATATTGAGACATATTGAGAAGGACAGGGAACTGCTGGAGAGGGTACAGAAAAGGGCTACGAAGATGATGAGGGGACCTCTCTTATGAAGAAAGGCTGAAGGATTTGGGTCTCTTCAGTCTGGAAAAAAGACAGCTGAGGGGTGACCTTATCAATGCCTATAAATACTGAAAGGGTGGGTGTCAGGAGGATGGGGCCAGGCTCTTTTCAGTGGTGCCCAGGGACAGGACAAGAGGTAACGGGCACAAACTTGAGCACAGGAAGTTCCACCTAAACATGAGGAGGAACTTCTTTCCCTTGAGGGTGGCAGAGCCCTGGAACAGGCTGCCCAGGGAGGTGGTGGAGTCTCCGTCTCTGGAGACATTCAAAACCCGCCTGGATGGGTTCCTGTGCAACCTGCTCTAAGGTGGCCCTGCTCTGGCAGGGGGGTTGGACTAGATCATCTCCAGAGGTCCCTTCCAACCCTACGATTCTGTGAGACTTGTAATTAACACAGCTTAATTTTGTGGTATTTATTCTTCCCGAATATTTGTTCTTTAGAATAAAAGAGCACACCCCCGTGGACCTGTTATTTGCATAGCAATATTTGAAAATGTAAACCCTTCATCATCTGTGGGGGAATAGCAACAAGACAAGGCCATTTTCCTTCTGTACTGAATTCCACCTGCTTTAGAAGACATGCAATATTCTGTTCAATTTACAATAAAAATGTCTAAACGTGACTTTAGATAAGTAATATGCAACAAAGTTCATAATATTGATTGGCCATCTTGCCCAAAAGTGAAAATATTTTCTGTGAAAAAAAAGTTCTCAAGTTTCCTGGACTCACTTTCTAATTTCTTGCATAAAATGAAGATTTCCATGAGGTGGCAGTGTTCTGCTATTCCCCGCACAGCGCAGCATATCACTGAGCACACATTTTGGAGATCGCTTAGAAGAGAGGCATAATATTCACAAATGCCAGCCTTTCTGATTGTAACAGACTTAAATTATTTAGAGGAGCCACCGGGAAGAAGAGCAATTCAGCCATTAATAGCATACAGTCAGATCTGCCAAAAGCGCAGCAACTAACGAACGTGCCGGCACCTAATAACACTGTGTGAAAGCGCCCGCGTTCAAAATGAAAGGCTGTATTCTGTGGGCAGGATTCCTCTCCTGTCTTTCTCCATCAGGATGTATCTGTTTGGACCTCCAGCAGCACTGACGACTGGTTGTGCCTGATGTTTTCCTATTTAAAGCCCTAACTCTTGGGCTGGCTAATGAGAAAGTATGCCAAAGCTCCCCAGTGCTTGCAGAAAAAGTACCATGGCCCCATCATTTCCTCCCATCATGGAATCACTTTGGTTGGAAGAGACCTTTAAGATCATCAAGTCCAACCATTAGCCTGTGAACTGTTTGAGTGACACCGGGTTCATTTTTCTTTCGGTAATTTTATTTTTCAGTAAAGTCTCTCCTAATGCTAGTGAAAACTGCATTTCTAGAAGACTCTAGTGTCTGAATTTGTGAAAATATGCTATGCTATGCTATGTTATGCCGGTTTCAAGGTCTCAGTGTTTTCAAGCCTTGCCAGGTGGCGGGATTAGGAGGAATGAGACCCAGGCCCTTGACCCAAGCAGGCCAACATGGTTATTTCATACCATGAATGTCACATTCAATCTAAATTAGAAAGTTTGCTGAGGAGTTCTCTGTCTTCCATGATGGCTGTGATCCAGAGAACTTCTTGCCCCAGTGCCGGAACCCTGAGCCCTTCCCTTCCTCGCGAAGCTGTGGGGTTCATGGTGTCCGACATTTGCTGTCCCCTGCTGGGAGTGCGCAGCTTCCTACTGATACAGTGGAATGACTATAATCCTTGTATATTTTGTATTGCTATTGGGATTAATATTGGTTCTTTAGTATTATTATTGTTAATTATTTAGTCTTATTCTATTAAATCTGTTTATATTCCAACCCTTGGGTTTCCTTGTTTTTCCCACTTCCCCTTCCCGGGTTAGGAGTGGTCACTGGGTGAGAGAATAGTTGTCAAAATGACAATAAATTGTTGTCGTTTAGAAACCGTCACAGCCTGGCACTGCCAAGCTACCACTCAGCATGTCCCTCAGCACCACATCTGCACTGCACTACATCTCCCATCCTCACTAGTGAGCCAACCAAAGAGAATAAACCACAAGAATCCTTCAGCCATAGCTAATGGAAAGTACTCAGCCTACACATTTGGATTCCCCATGGCCTCTCCACTGGCCTTCCAGCCCCGGTATGCAGTAGGGCACCGCAGCACCAGCAGCGCTCGGTAGTGCCTGAGTATTTCTAGGTAAATTAAATGTTTTTCAGACATAGATCTGCGTGCCATGAGCATGTTGTTATTGTGAGCAGCAAACAAGACCATCTTCTGCAACAAGAAATGACTCAAGGCTCGGAAGGACACTACTGTGCCAAGGCACTACTAGTATCTAATCTACTAGATTAGATATTAGGAATAAATTCTTTACTGTGAAGGTGGTGAGACACTGGAACAGGTTGCCCAGGGAAGTAGTGGATGCCCCATCCCTGGCAGTGTTCAAGGCCAGGCTGGATGGGGCTTTGAGCAGCCTGGTCTGGTGGGAGGTGTCCCTGCCCATGGCAGGGGGGTGGGAACAAGATGATCTTTAAGGTCCCTTCCAACCTAAACCTTTCTATGATGTCTTTGCACTTCCAGTGTCCCAGCTGAAGGACTCAGCTGTGGGTTCATGCTGCACTGTGAAGTTTTCTCAAATTAGCGAAGATGCTGATGAATACTCTGGCCACAGGAGGGAAGGCGGCTTGTGTGGTGATTGCTTCAGGACCCAGGAGTGGCAAAAGGGCGGAGGGGACCTGGGGGAATGCGGAAAACATCAAAGCGTAAGACACGCTTTTGGTGGGTGGGGACAGTGGGAAGGCAAAGGGGCACAGGGGGAATACAGGGCTGGACCCCTCCATCCCAATTGCCACAGGTCTGGTAGTCACCTCCTAGCAGCCTTGCCCATTAACTGTGTGTCACTTTGGGTCACAGTGGCTGGGACTGCCTTTCTGAACCTTCCTGGGGACTTTGCTGGAATTTGGAGGTTGTTAAAATATTTTCTTGAGCTTTCACGTCTCTGAGTAATAAAGACCATAAAGGTCAGATCCTCAGTGGATTGCCTTTAGGATGGTGGTAGTTGTAAACCATGATCACCTGAGTGCTTTCTGTTCTCGTGCTCTTGGCATGACTCTGCCTCACCTTTCTTTGGCTGTGGCACTCCTTTTGTGAACACTGAGGACACAATACCTGGCACGCATGAAATGTCCCCTTGCAGCAAAGCAGGCTCCCAGGCTCCTGGGCTGCATGAGAAGGAGTGTTCCCAGCAGGTTGAGAGGAGTGATCCTTCCCCTCTGCTCAGTACTGGTGAGACACAGCTGGAGTGCTGGGTCCAGTTCTGGGCTCCCCAGCACAAATGAGACATGGACATACTGGAGAGAATCCACAAAGATGAAGGGACTGGAGGACTTTCCTCCTGTGAAGAAAGGCCGAAAGAGCTGGGAGTGTTCAACCTGCAGAAGAGAAAACTTAGGGGAATCTCATCAGTTTATATAAATACCTGAAGGGAGGGTGCAAAGAGGATGGAGCCAGGCCCTCCTCAGTGGTGCCCAGTGACACAGACCAGAGGCAGTGGGCACTTTTTCACTGTGAGGGTGACCAAGCACTGGCACAGGCTGCCCAGGGAGATTGTGGAGTCTCCAACCTTGGAGGTATTCAAAAGCCATCCAGACACAGTCCTGTGCAACCAGCTCTATGTGACCCTGCTTGAGGAAGGTGTTGAACCAGATGACTTCCAGAGGTTGCTTGGAAGCCATTCTGTGATTCTGTGTTAGGAAAATAAACTGCATCATGAAGTCTTCTGGTTAGCTGTCCTGAGAACAAGAGTCAGCTCTGACTTGGAGCTAGAAGAGGAAAGCTGCAGGCACATCCTGAAGTCAAGAGAGGGCAACATAACTGCATAGAGTAACAGAGATCTTCAAGGACATTTTAGAGAGAAATGGAGAATTACGTGTCTTTGAAATAATGAATATTTTCTTGCATTACAAATTGCATTTTTACACATATGCCTATGCACACATGTTTATTTGCATACATCAAGATTATCAATTTAGATAGACTATTACACTGGCTCTGACTGAAAAATTTACCATGCTCCATCCAAGGACTGGATGGTGGCCATCAGTACCTTGTAAAGCTATTTCACAAAACACATTTTCAGATTATTCTTCCTATATTTGGTAAATCCTTTTGGTAAATTCCTCTCTTTGGTGAGAGTGACCACCATGGCAGGGCAAGGTATATCCAGAAAGAGATAGGGGTGACATTTTGTTTTGCACCCTTGTCCAAAGCAGGGTACTCTACTGCCTTCCAGACTGCTCAGCTTACTCCTCTGCTTAGAAAAGTTTCCTATCACTCAATCAGTAAAGAAAGATTAGTAGAGAACTGGAGAGAAAGCTACAGCAAATCCATGACCTCTGTTTGAGGTTCTGCACCAATATGTGGGCAATATGGGATAAATAGGAAGGAGGAAGGTAAGTGGGACTGGACCAGATGCAAAATAGCAGCATACCTCAGATTCACTGAAGAGGCAGGAAAAGCATATCAGGAGTCCTGGTATGTGTGTCCTCACTTCTGCAGGTACTTTACAAAGATCTGTGGCTCCCAAATGTTTGCAGGAGTGTTAAATGGTGGCTCCGAAATGCTTGCACGAAAGTTAAGCAGTCAGGACATTCCTCTGCTTGCTGGAGCTCTGAGGGAGAACACGTAGGCAAACAGGGGGTCGGGGAAGCTGAAACGCTGCATTTTCGAGTCAAAGGGAATTTAGAAAGGAGTCCCCCTACAACGGGCACCAGAGCTGGGTTTGGTGGTAGGACCCATGTGGGCTCTCTGACACCACATGGTGACGGCAGAAAAGGGCATTGGTCCAAGCGGGACCATGACATACCTAAGACCTTGCTAGATACTCTGGTTAAACGCCTGTCACCCTGCCCCTGGCAGTGGACTGTGGGTGAGATGCCATCCAGCTGCCGCACCTGAGGGAATGACTCTTCTTTACATTTAAATGTTAGGCACCCAGTGAAGCCATCCTCCTAAAGCAAGTACCTAAATTCCCTGGGTGGTCGGCAGGTGCCTGTGAAAATAAGCACCCAGGAGATTCTGTCCTGCCTATCTTATATGCATGCACCAACGCCGACACAATCTTCCTCGGGGCCTTCAAGGATTCCTGCCTCTGTTTTTATATACAGGGAAAACAAGCAACCAAGGCAGGACTTGTCTCACCTCTCTGCGGCTGTCAAGGTCGGACATCTGGCTTAGCAGCTCTAATAGAAAGCTAGTCTGGGCTTCTATGGGACACTCAGAGAGACTGACAAATTGAGAAATTTATATTCATCCTGTCCCAAGGTGGGTGTCAAGGATTGCACTCCAACAGCTGTGCTGCCATCCGCTGAGCAGAGAGGAGACCCAGTAACCGTCATTAAACATCTAACTTTGAGGTCATCAAGGCTGGTGGGAAAAAGTTCACCAGGTGCCTCCACAGGCATGGAGAACTTGTGCGCCAGTTGGACATCTCGTGCAGTTCAACTGAGTCTTGCCCTGGGCATCGCAGGGACACGACTGTGCTGCTGCGCCTCAAAGGAGGCAGAGGTGACTTTCCCTTCAGTTTCTTTAATTTTATCAAATCCGTGCTGCAGAAAGGAAGTGGGAGCTCTGTGTCTGATGTCCTTCCCTCCAATTTCCTCCCATCTGACTTCCCCCTGGGAACTATTTTGCAACAGCAGTGAATGGATTTGCATATCAGTAACTCCGTGTACCTTGTAAAATTCTGTTCCCTGCACATTACTTAGTTCTGAAAATCTGTGACCTTCTAGCAAGAGAGGAGATTACGGATGAGACCAATGAAAGGCATATGAAAATCTGGTTCAAAGATGGTTCAAAGGTCTGCATTATTTCTAGTAGGTTACACAAAAGAAAAAAAAACCTGATTCACCACAGGATAAAATTGTGCAGTGCCTTTAATTAAAAGTCTTTGCAATGAGAATTAGGATAGGATTATGTATTACTGATGTTTTCCTTTTCCTGTGCTCAATTTGTCATTGCCTGTTTAAATTTATCAATAAATGAAATGTTAATACCCGAGCTGATCATAAAGTGCTGGTTAATTTTCACATTTAAAGGGGAAAAAAAAGCACTTTTATTTGTTTTAAGCTTCCAGTTAAATTTTCAGGTTTTTAATAAAAATCAAAACCAAAACTACAAATATTTTGTATTTCTCAAACATCTGTAAAATTCATTGGTTCTATTGTTGTTAGAAAACATGTAAATATAAACTGAGGTGGAAAGTTTCCACGCAAGTTTTCATGTTAAATAAAATCTCACTTTCGTCCCCAAACAAGGCCATTAAAAATGCAGTGACTATGCAGTATTTAATTTTCTTCAATTTCAAAAGCTCTGGCAAACAAGGTAATCAACATAAAAATAAAACATAAATAACAAGGCAATTAACTCGCAGACAGCCTTCAAGAGGTATGTGTTACGTCAAGGAAATGGCACACTTCTACTCACCCTCTACTCTCCTAATCCAGGATCCGGCCTTTAAATCCCCTGAGCAAGGCCTTTTGTGGCTAATAGGAAATTTTGCACCAGGAGTCAGGGACATGCTCTGTGTTCAGACAGAAAATCTTCGAAGTAATAAATTCCCATTGTTAGATCATCTTAGCTTTATGAAAGTCAAAGTTCCCTGTGAAGCACAATGTTATTGTGCAGCTTGGAGCTTTCTCAGTGATAACAGAGTGATAAACAGAACGTATTTCCTGCATCTAAGATTGTTGCGGTGTTAATGTTTTAAGCACTGTATGGTACCCAGACGGCAGAATTCCCTGATCTAGCACAGCAAATCAACTGACCTGGTGAAAATCAAGGTGCACGCACCGTGCCAATCTGCAGTTTGACCTTTTAAGGACTGTAATTGATATAGATTAGTTGTATTAACATTACTGTTTGCTTGTGATATTGTGTGCTAATCTGTTAATATAGTACCTTATAACAAAGTCGTGCACCTGGGAGGCACTAACCCCATGCTACAGTGTAGGCTGGGTTCCAGCTGATGAGAAAGCAGCTCTGGAGAAAAGAGCCTGGAGGTCCTGGTGGACACCAAGTTGACCATGAACCAGCAATGTACCCTAGCAGTGAAGGCAACCAACAGCCTCCTGGGCTGTACGAGCAAAGGTGTAGCCAGCAGTTCAAGAGAGGGGATTACTTCCCTTTATTCAGTGCTTGTGGGACTAAATCTAAAGGTCTGCATCCAATTTTGGCTCGCCAATACAAGAAAACGTGGTGATAGAGGCAACAGGCACAGGTTGGAACATAGGTGCTGTGCCCTTGTTCTTGGCACCTGCACAGCCATCCCCGAGGCTATCTAACCTGCTCTTTAGGAGCTCCAGGGAGATTATACAACGCTGCTGGCTTCCTCTTCCTCAGGTCTAGTATCGTTATCCTTAGAAAGTTTTACACTTACCTTAGATCTACCCTGGTTACTCTATCAAAGAGAACGTTTTATCAGTTTGATACAACTTGTTCTTGTAAAATGCCTGTTCATTGTTGCTTATCTCTTTATTATCTTCAAGGTGCTAAAATTTACATGAAAGTGTGGAAGTAGTCTGGGATTCCCTTGGTTCTCCTTTCTCCTTCAGTTAAAAGTACATTAAATCCTTTCGCACTCCGCAAGACTCCAACATCCTGTCTTTCTCCAGATTTCTGAAGACAGTCAGAGTTGCTTCTCTGACTCCTTAAGTTGTCCAGGATGAATTTCATCAAGTCCTGCCAACCTGGGGGCCTTTACCTGCAGTCTATAAGCAAAAGTCTGTTCACAAAACCTTTATACACACATTTAGTGTTTATTGTTAGGATACATAGGATAAAGAAAGAAGAGGTTAAATAACATTCAGACAACTACCTGAAAGGAGGTTGTAGAGAGGCAGGTGTTGGCCTCTTCTCCCAAGTGAATAATGACAGGACCAGAGGAAATGGTCTGAAGTTGCGTCAGGGGAGGTTTAGATTAGGAAGATTTACTTTACTGGAAGAGTGGTCAGGCACTGGAACAGCCTGCCCAGGGAGGTGGTTGAGTCACCACTCCTAGAGGTACTTAAGAAACGTGTAGATTTGGCACTTCAGGGCATGCTCTAGTGGCACAGATTGTAGGGTGTTTGTTTGGTGGTTGGTTTTTTGTTTGTTTGGGGGTTTTTTTTGTGGGTGTATTGTTGGACTGGATGATCTCAAATGTCCTTTACAACCACAAAGACTCTATGACTCTATCATATACAGCTAGTCTTTACACTAAGGGTTGGTGTTCCAGCAATGAAGAAATGTAATTTTGCAGGTAGTAAAACAACATCAAGTGAGATGTAGCCTGAAACTACTTGTGCATAAGTATAAGAAAAGGAAGGAGAGAAAAAGAAATACAGAAAAAAAAGAAGGTTAAACCAATTAAAACCGGTATGACTTGCATTATGAATTGAATAAGCACAGAGGCAAGAGCTACCTCTGCTCTAACATGCAGTATGTTGTACTGGTTTTGGCTAGAATACAGTTAATTTTCTTCATAGTAGCAAGTGTGGTGCTATGTTTTGGATTCGTGCTGAAAACAGTGCTGATAACACAGGGATGTTGTAGTTACTGCTGAGCAGTACTTGCACAGAGTCAAGGCTTTTTTGGCTCCTCATGCTGCCTTGCTAGTGAGGGGGCTGGGGGGGCACAAAGAGTTGGGAGGGGACGCAGCTGGTACAGTTGACCTCAATTGACCAAAGGGATATTCCATGCCATACGATGTTGTGCTCAGCAATAAAAGCTGGGAGAAGGAGGAGAAAAGCGGAGCCTTTGGAGTGACGGCATTCATCTTCGCAAGTAACCGTGATGTGTGATGAAGCCCTGTTTTCCTGGGAATGGCTGAACATCTGCCTGCCGATGGGAAGTAGTGAATGAATTCCTCATTTTGCTTTGCTTGGTGTACAGCTTTTACTTTGCCTATTAAGCTGTCTATCTCAAACCACGGGTTTTCACACTTTTACTCTTCTGATTCTCTCCCCCATCCCACTGTATGGAGGAGTGAGGAAGCGGCTGAGTGGGGCTTAGCTGCCGGCTAGGTTTAAACTACAACATACATACAAACAGGAGGGGATCTGTACAGCAAAGCACTTGGTAGTGAGGACCTGAAATCCACATTTCAGGGTTTTCCTTTATTTTGGATGAGCTGTAGCCTGCCTCTGTTGAACTCCCCTTTGCAGCTGCTCCTGGATGCACCCCTGGAGCACATCTTCTCATTCATTCCCATCCCCAGGAAGCTGGTTCAAGCAGTTTGAGGTTGTTTCATCGTGCAACCCAAAGCAGAAGAACAGGAGATGATCAAGAGATCTGGTACAAAAGTGGACTTGTGTTCTAAATTAACACACTGATGTAGATGCTCCCAATGAGACTGCAGGAGGAGGGTGCAGGTGCTATAATGAAAAAAATCTATGTCAGAAAGTTTGCAAATGGCACTGAAAGAGAAGAGGCAATTTAGAGAAAGACTCAAAATCATGTACTAGCTTACAATATCCACTTTTAAAAAGTGCAAACATGGCAGAGATGATCCTGATAGACTACTCATCCTAATGCCATAGAAGGAAAGAACAACAATAATCATAATTCTTCTAAACTGGCCACAGGGTTATCTTCAGAGGTTTACTAGGCAACTAATGTTCCTCTCCAGCCAACCTTAATAAGCATCAAACCCAAAAATATGAATTTTACCTTCTCTTCTGTTCTACATCTTAACACAAGGTCTCATTGTCATTAACACATTGACATGGAGATGGACTAGGAAAGGTTTTTTTCCCTCTCTTTAGGGTCTCCAGCTTTCAGCACATGAGAGCAGCTAGTGCTGGGATGGCAGGAGGGAGGAGAAGGCAGGTCCCAGCCCTACAGCAGGAGAAGGCCCTGGGAATGTAGTTTTGGGTATCGCCTGCCCACAAGGGGGCTGTGCTCCCTTCTGGCACCATGGTTTGCCCCACCCCAGCCCAACATGTCGTGCATTGTGTCTTTCACTCTAAATTGTGTCCGAGAAAGCACTTCACGTGTTTGAGTTCATTCACTTTTCCTAATTCTGAACTGGATACCAGCACAAATGTGCTTCTACAGCTGACAGCTCCTGGACCCAGACGCGCAGGAGCCTGAACAGACCTTATGTGCTACCCCCATGACAGTAGGGAAGTCTCCTTGGATCCAGGTTCATGGACTTGAAGGCAACTTTTCAGCACTGGAGGAAGGTGAAGCATAGTCAGAAGTGAGCCAGGGAGCCACTAAGATGAAAAAAATCCACAAAAAATATTGGATACAAAAACCCAGCAGCTGCAGAGCAGAAAAGAGGATGTGTAACAGTTTATATGCAACTAGGTGCAAGTCAGACTGAAGTGTTTTCTGTTATCAGCATCTAAATTGACCAGTTTTAGCCAGTTCAGGTATGTCTACGTGAGTGGGAGTGAAGTGCAGCCATGCTCCTAGACATAGCTTCAGGGTGATAGGAGTGCCTGGATAAGCTCATCAAGACCCAGCTTTGGGAAGAGGATGTCTATGTATCTTTGGGGCTGATTTCAAGTGGAATAAAACCAGAAGCACCCAGAAAGGTAATGGTCTTGTGCCAAGTGCTGGGCAGATTTGTCCCCACTGCTGGGTCATCATATGCTCCAACACCCAAAGCCGCCAAGCAGTAGCCTAAATTACATTGTCAGCACCTGTGAAGACTCCAGATCTGCAGGATTAAGGAATCTTTATTTCAGATATTTTCACTCCCTCTAATGCCCTTATTAACTTGGGCATATTTAGACATTGATTCAGCAATTAGCAACCCTAAAACATGGGTTAAAATCCTTTTCCTCTCTCTGTCAGATTGTTCTAGAGGGATATTTTCACGGCTCACCAGAGATATTACTACATCCATTTCTCTTGCAGCAGCAGCCGTCTGAGGTGACTTAACTCTTTGTGCATTTAGAACTAAATTTAGAGTGACTATGCTGTAGCACAGCTCCAGATTCCCCATGACTGTGGTTCAAGCACATTTGTTCTGCTTCGTCTAAAATAACTTTTCTCCCTCCAGAGGAAGCTGAGGGAACTTGAAAACTCCCAAAGACACCGGGGCTCAGGAAGGTTTGTGACTATGGACTGTGCATTGTGTTGCCACCACAAAGCCCTCTTCCAGTGCCGCTGGGGGAAGCCCAGTAGTAGAGATTCATTTCAAAGCTTTTGCTTTTCTGTTGCTCCTCCAACTTCATTTATGCTGTAAAAGTGTGATCTGACAATGACAAGGGGAGATCTAGCAGGTTTACTTGGAAAATTGCAGAGCAGACTCACAGCGTCTGTCTTCACTGATAGTTGCCAAGTTTCCACTCATCTTTCCCTTCTTCTCCTTACTGTTCCTTTTCAATCTGTTCCTCAGTCAACCTACGCAATAGCACCACTGATGCAGGGCAAAGGGCACACTAGCAATGCACAACAGAGGTGTCAGGATCTGGAGAGGGGAGCAGGACCTCCCCTTTTGCACCCATGGCCCCTTAGATCAGCCAAGCCCACCTGACTGAGCTGATTGAGGAGGCCACTCTCAGCTCAGCAGACAAACACAGGAGTTGCCTTATCACACAGGGTCAGAATCTACGCTGTTCTGTCGTGACCCAAAATAGACATATGTTGGAAATTCCTCTTCTATTTCTGAAGCTCTCTAATCTTTTTTAACCTCCCTTTAGTGGCACCTACCATTACACCTCAAGGATAGGAATCAAATCACTGGACTTCAAACATCTGCAAAGTCAACACCTGCACCTGGGAGACTCCTGTGGAGTGCCTCTGCAGTCAGTGTGAGTGACAGATCCTCACAAGACACAATTCAGATGTCCGCTTGTAGACAGCCACCATGGGAAGATGGGCTAATCGCATCCTCTAAGTGCCCATCTTTTCATAAAGACAGTTGTGATCATAGAAACTTTTTGGTCAGAAGCAACCTTTAAGATCATCAAGTCCAACCGTTAACCAAGCACTGCCAAGTTACCACTAAACCATGTCCCTCAGCACTACCTCTACATGTACAGAATCACAGAATTGACGAGCTCGGCTATGGGCATCCACATCAGCCTTCTTCCACGAGCCACCCAGTCCACCTCCCGCAGAGACTTCTTTTGATCTGAATGAGGCAAGGATCCTGTGGGACACAGCCAGGAGATCCTGCAGTTAGTGTCTATACCCGCTGTATATGCACACAAGCAACCTGAATTCTGTCATGTCCTAATTTGTGATGCTTTACTTCGCAATCTTAATAATTTTCTTTAACTGTTGTTTGTTTCTGGGCTCTTTTAAAAAGTGATAATGAGAGACCGGGAGACCTGATACCTGGCTTCATTTTGGCCCCCTCTCGGCTGGTCTGCAGCCTTGAGGCCCACTGCATGGCGCAAGTGGGGTAAGTTGGAGCGTCAGTGAGCAGAGATGGACATTTCACAGGTGAAAGTTGGCAAAAAAGGAATGCACTCTTCCTAACTCTTATTCTTAGAAATACCTGAACCATGTGGACTGGAACCGTCTCAGAATTCATCCTAAAGCAGATTCTATGCATGGGATCTCCTTGCAAAGTCCTGTAGCTCAGCACATAGCGCTGCAGCTGCAAAGTGAGGCAGATGATATTAATTTGCTAAATTCCTGTTACGCTACTGGCCTCAACAGCACTGTATGGCAGGATTTTCACCTTGAGGTGGGCACTAAGAGAAAAAGGACTTCTGTTATGGGTTTTGAATTTGGTTCTCTCTTATTCCATTTACACTTGTTTGTTTCTAGTACTGAGAGCTAGGGAGGTCAGGAACTCCCACGCAGAGTGTCCTTTGCACAGAGGTACGTGTGCCTTTTGCACAGCCACATTCTTAACATAGTTGCAGAGTGCAGTCATATTAATGTCTAACAGACTAGTATCAAATACCTGCAGTGCCCCTCGCAGACCTCCCAAACAATCTCAACCACTGGTATTGTAATTCTGGAATTCTTCGTGGTGGCCTAATCGATAACTAAAATGGATAAGAGAGACCTTGTTGGGAAACAATTAAGAAAGACACCTGATGAGCCATCCTCGTGGATGGCAGCACACAAACAATAGGACCTGAACACCTGGGTCACATCGCTGAGGGAAAAACAACCCACGCAAGGCCATGGCTGCCTGCCCTGTGTGAGCTAGTCAGTCACAGAGCAAATCAACGCAGACTCCCCAAGGACACAGTGGTGATTTGAGCTGGTTGGTAGTGAGGGAGATGGAAAACCATGTGTATAATCCAGCCCCACTCTGATCACGACAAAAGGGCAATGACTCTGCCAGCAAAATCTCCATTCCACTCCTCACAGCCTGCTTCCCTGACTGGAAGAGGGAGCAGATTTCTAGGACAGGGTTTTTCGATATGGGTATCTTAAAACATAGAATAGTCTCAGGAACCTGCAACTGACTCAAAGCACGAGTAAGAGAGAATATGAGGATAGTATTTTTTCCCCTTGAAATAGTTCAAAGCTTGGTCAGGCTCTCAGAAGGCTTCCTCCAGTCAAGACTACTTTAATTCCGGAACAATGAAGAATATCAATTGCTATGAGATAATATCTGTCTCTAGCAAGAGCTGCACCGGGCTGTCTTGGCTGTCACAGGAGATGTCCATGCGAAGGAATTTTCCAAACTATCTATCAATAGATATCCTTTGATACGGCACTGAGCAATTTTTACATGCCTTAGTTTCTTTTAAGTAAAGCAAATATCTCATGTTTATCTACTATGGAAGGCTGTTATAAAGTCACACTAATAGTCATAAAGCAATTCAAGAATCTTGAGTGGAAGGTTCTGAAAAATGGCAAGTGTTACTATATCATTAATACATTAATAGTGAGATACCTCAGGTAATGTTTAACTGTAGAATGAGACAGTAGTAATAAAAATGACACTTAAGCATTAATTGTTCTTCTAATCAAGGTAGTGTCCCTCTAATTGAATTATTATCTTCCAAAAAAATTGGAGTCATTCAATAAAAGGCATATTTACAAACACTTTATCTTCAGACAGATTGTAAAGGTTATCAACATAGGTTTATGCTAATAAACTATGCTTGAGTAAGAACTGTATTTTGAATCAGTTTTCAAATGCTAACTGGGAATACAAGAGTTCAGTGGCATTTCAGATGCTGCTTTTCGTCAAGGCAAAATATTTATACATATATATGTATTAATATCAATAGGTCCTTATGTATGTAAGGACTGGCCTGATCAGGCCAGTCTAATTGTTGTGTTTGCATTCTCATTAATATTGATTAATGACTGGGTTGGAATTGTCATTAATACTCATTTGTGGTTTTGTAAAGCTACTTAAGGAATCTGGCACACAGAGATACAGATAGGTAGATGCCTAGGAAATGAAGAGAGAGCTTTACGTATTGATACTTAACAAAAACAGATTTTCACACCTTTATCAATCAGCAGCAGGGTGCCTGGGATACTCATCCTCAACCTGTACCATACTGCATTCAGTACAAATACTGAAGATTTAGACGCTAATTCGTCAGTGTCTTAAGCAGACACCCACTACTCTGCACATGTAATTTCTTCTTTCTATGCATTTTGCTGGCACCTCACTCTGCTACAGACATGATACTCTTTCATACTCTCTGCCCTGCCTTCAGAATACTAAAACTGTCCAAGGCCAAGTGCAAGGTCCTGCATGTAGGTCACGGTAATTCCAAACAGGTTGGGTGGAGAATGGATTGAGAGCAGTCCTGGGGAGAAGGACTTTGGAGTGCTGGTGGATGAGAAGCTCAACATGAGCCGGCAATGCACGCTTGCAGTCCAGAAAGCCAACTGCATCCTGGGCTGCATCAAAAGAAGAGTAGCCGGCAGGTCAAGGGAGGTGGTTCTGCCCCACTGCTCTGGTCTGGTGAGACCCAACTTGGAGTACTGCATCCAGCTCTGGAGTCCTCAGCACAGGAAAGACATGGACCTGTTGGAGTGAGTCCAGAGGAGGGATACAAAAATGATGAAGGGATGGAACACCTCTCCTATGACAAAAGGCTGAGAGAATTGGGGTTGTTCAGCCTGGAGAAGAAAAAGCTCTGGGGAAAACTTATAGCATCCTTCCAGTACTTAAAGGGGGCCTACAGGAAAGATGGGGAGTGTAGCCATAGGGTAACAAGTTTAAACGGAAAGAGGGTAGATTTCAATTCAAGGAAGAAATTCTTTACTGTGAGGGCAATGAGACACTGCAACAGATTGCCCAGAGAAGTTGTAGATGCCACATCCTTGGAAACGTTCAAGGGCAGGTTAGATGGGGCTTTGAGTAACCTGGTCTAGTGAGAGGTGTCCCTGCCCATAGCAGAAGGGTTGGAACTAGATGATCTTTAAGATCCCTCCCAACCCAACGCATTCTATGATTCTGAGTTTTTTTTGCCTTCTGTGAGCACAAGGCACATGAGGTCACAGGACAGCACAGGTGGTCTTCCACAACCATTTAAAGTCTTAGTGCTCCATCAAAGTTCCTCTCCTCTGCACCCCCAGCTGCATCTCTGGTCCCCCACGCTAATCCCACTGCTCCCTAGTCATGGAGATGAAGGCAGATAGGTTACAGCCATGGTATGGCGAGTGCTGGGTTCCTGTTTGCGCAGAAGGGCTCTTTCCTAGCATCACTCTCTTCACTCTCGCAGGCCACCGTTCAGATCAGCTCTCATGTGCAATCACTTCACCAGAAGTACTGCTTGCAGCTGCCTGGGACAAGCCTGGTTCATTTGCTGCATTCACCTCCAGCCCATGCACCTTACAAGCTCCTTGTCTGCAGGAACGTGTGTGAGATCTGCCACTCAGAGCTCAGACCTACCAGGGCTGTCTTGCTTACACAACCCTGCTTAAGCCACAAACCCTTTTGGGCTTCTGGGGTAAGAGTCAAAAGACTGAGTTTAAATATTAACGAAACGCTCTGCAGTGCACAAGGCAGTCAAGGCTGAGCACAATGTTCTACAATTGGGTTGCACCAGTTTGGAAAGATCTTAGCTTTCAATTGCTTTGTGTATACACAATGAAGTTTCATTTTCCATTATGTAGGCAGCTGGCAAGAGAAAACATGATTTGTTGTCCTTATACCTTATGTGGCTAAATCAAGCCTAGAATTGTCTCTTTTCAGCCCAGAATGAGTGCTCATCTGTTTCTGCTCACCTGTGGGTGGACAGGAAGAGGGGAAGGGCTGGGAGCAGGATGGTGGGGACACCTCCCTGCTCCTCCTCCCCATCAGGGCTGATTTTTGAGCTCTATGAAGGAGCCTCACAGAAGGGTGACCATCTGAGAGAGCATGCCAGCAGCCCTCTGTGCAAGGAGAAGACCCCATGTGGGAGTGCAAAGAAACTGGTCAGACCACTCTCTCTGCCACTGCTCCCCTGAGCCCTTCTTGTACATGAAGGTGTCACAGGACCCTGCAGGGGCTGATGCCGTGTTGAGACTCTGCACCCACCTCCCACACATGTGCCAGGCTGCAGGCACAGAAAGCCCCTCAGGAGCACACCGCCCAAGTCCCTTCATGGTTTTATTTGTAGTTCCTTGTCTTGAACCAGCCTCCCCAGCCAGCTGGCTTTCCCCGTTACTTCTGCTATCTCATCTGTTGCAGCTCAGCATTTCTACCTGTGCTCTCCTAAATATGCCCTGACTTTCTCCTTTGCTTCACCCTGATAATTTCTATCAATTTTTGGTACATCTCACTGTAGAGAGTTGTGTTTTAATCAGTCACCATAAGGACAAACTAAACCCAGTTGCTTACAAGTAAGTGTGACTTAGCTTCAGGTGGAAGAAAATTGTCCTAGAAACTTCAGGAACATCTGAAAGTGTGAGAGAAAAGCAGACTGGTTCTTGTGCAGGTGGATATCCTTTCGGCAAAGCTTCACTTTACATCCAAGAGAAGAGGCAGAAAGGCTTTTGGACTTGCCACTGCTCAGGTGATAGTCCCTGCTCACTTTGTCCTGACGCTGAATCCTGACGATCCAAAACAAGTTGCAATCTGACTCTGCAGTGCTGTATAAAGCAGGCTCTGAGTACATAGTTCAGTGAATAAAGAGCTGGATTGGCTAGAAAAACAGAATGATTTAACAAAATGAAGGAATCCCCACATGTTTGTGTAGTTGTCTTTCCATGGGCACGTCACAGGACATATTTAATCAGGGCTTGTACTGATAGTGACATTAGACTGCAACCAACTCATATTTATCAGATGTACTTAGATACATGCTTTTCATTTTAGGCCCATCCTGAGTCATAAATAAAGAAGTCTTTCCATCAGACCTTGGAAAACAGTACAACATGCAAGCACAGCCAGTAGGTAAGAGGTAATTCACTTTTGATCATAAAGGCAGCCAGTAAAAAGAATACAGATATTTGGATGCATTTTTCATGAAAGCCACCATCATACAAAAAGATACTACTACATTTATAATGATCAATCTTAAAAAGTAAGTTATGATTAATGCCTTTGTAAGGGATATGGCTGACAGGGATAAGGGGTATGACATGAGTGAGGAATTTCCTCAGACTCTGTGGAACTTTGTAGCATTGTTTCAGGATTGATCTTTAAGCCCCAAAAATGCATGGGGTTATGGTATAAAAAGAGCAAGCGTTTAATCTCCATTGACAACCAGATTGGATTACTCAAACATACTCACTCCAGGCACATCATCTGTGTGACCATTTTTTCATGCAAACATCTTGGGAAACAAGAGAGGGAAGACATTTTTGAGCTATTAAGGAGAGTCTGATAAGGGCTGATGCATTTTCTGACCTTTATTGGGAAGATCACCTCCCCAGACCTCCAGCCCTAGGTTTCTATCCAGCTGACTCCGTTTTCCCCATCTCCCTTTGCCCAGTCCAGACAACCACCTGGTTGTGATTGCGGAGGCTCCTGGGTGCTGTTGGCCCCATCCCGAGGAGCATTTGCCTCCTCACCCTTCAAGGGAGAGCCCTGCTGGAAATCCTGCTCTTGTTTTATCCTCATTTTATTTGCTCTAAATTCCCTACTTTGATAACTGGTAAATATAGGCATCTCCCCTTTCCCCTGATGTTCACCAATCCCAGAAAAGTTTGTTTTTAATGGACTTGTGTCCAGAATCACATAGTTTTTCCCAGCTCGATGCTGCCCTTCAGGCAGAGCAGTTTCTTACTGCCTTGTCTTCAGGTTCTTTTGCATGAAGCCCAGTGTGGGAGAGATTCCCTTTTCCCTTTCGCTCCTTCAGCCCAGCGCTCTGAGCCTCATCAGTGACTCAGTGGGAACGATGCCAGCTATTGAGAAAGAAGCTCATTTCCTGGAGCAACTATCTTTTCCAAGATGGCCTTTATCCTAAACTGATTAGATGCAATATTTTTTAGCTTGTTTGATCTGGCACATTTACAAGCTGAAGCAGCCTGGCAAGGAGCAAAGGGGAGTGCCAGCTCTGGCAGTGGGTGCTGTGGCCAGTGTCTGTTCCCCAGAAGCTGCTGCAAAAGAAGATGCCACCAGCGCTGGACTGGAGGGTTTTCCCATTGCTGTTACTGCCCACTGGTTGCAAAATGGCTTGCACACGTGGCTTTGGGGTTTATGGCTTTGCATATTTTTAGCCCAGCTGGAGGAAGTACAGCTCTTTTTATCAATAATATTGCAGATTGGAATGGCGATAGTGGCCATTTTGGGATCCAAAGATGACTATGTGCGTTGATTATAGCCCTGAGTGGCCGAGCTTACTTTCAGGTTTGGCACAGGGAGCAAATAAGCCTCCTAATAGTGTAAAAAACAGCCAGAAAAAAAAAAAAAAAAAAAAAAAGGCTGTAGGCAAGTCACAGCAAACCATTTGAACTGCGAGGCTTCCTGTTGTACAAGCGGAGGCCAAAATATTAGCTACAAGCATCATGCATGATAACGAAAAAAAATAGGGCTTGACTGAGAGATGCTGTGGATGAGCCCAGGAGTCCCAGAGTCGGGGGGTCTGGGACTGCAAGCACAGAAATACAGACATTGACACTTCTTTTTAGTTCACCAAATGATAAAAGAAAATCTATTCAAATGCTTCCTTTGTGGTTGGGTTTGGATTTTTTTTTTTGCTTGATCTCTCAACCACCATTCTTGTAAACCCCTTCAAGTAAACAGGGCTAATAAGGAGTGCTACAGCTAGGATTACCTCATAGTCCTGAATTACCACTTTCCTACTTCTGCCTTCTCCCGAGCAGACAGTATGCCAGGTCAGGCCACCTGCTGACCTGCATAAAGATATTTTATCGTTTGCCTGTGTCAGTCTGCAAACAAGCAGATAGGAAGGATATTCAGAGATGTGAATGCAACAGAGGGTACTGTGGGGCTTTTTCACAGCATGAAAAAGATCTCATTTGTAGATGGAGAATGAGAGGGATGAACAAAGCTCTGTTTAACCTCTCCTTACAATTAATTCAACTCGGCTCTTGAATTTTACCTTTAATTTGCCCTGATTGTGTTTATGATAATAGTTATTCTAAAATATATTTAATAATTTATTTAGTGTTTAATATATTTTAATATTTTAAAGTATGCAGTCTCTGTATGATACAGAGAAGCAAAGTTTAAAGAAGTGAAAGTTTGCTAGCAGTAATCTAAAAAATTAATTTAAACTACTGATTTTCAGCATGTGTTCTTTGAACCTACTGCTTTACTTCTAAGGGTGTCTGTAACACACATAAGAAAAGCAGGATTTTCTGTGCTAGATGGCAATCTGTACTTGGGAGACTTGTACGGAAATGTTTATGAGCCCAAAAAATGGAAAAAGTTAAGTATGTCAGCAGTAAATCAACCAATAATTAATTAAATAAAAGCACTTCAGTGACAATTCATTGCAATACAGAAACTGGAAATTCCTCTCTTAACAATTAACAAAACAGTCAAGAAAGTGAGCGTCCTTAAATAATCTGAAAATATCCTGACATGAGATCAAAGGGCAAAATGCTCCATATCCCTTGACTACCCAGTTTGCAATTTCAGGGGAAGAGCAGGCTGGTAATTAGGATGAGTTCAGGTTAAAATTCCCAAATCCAGACGTGATTTCAAAAGGTTATAACGAGTGGGGCTGTACACACCTGAATAGCTCTGGAACAAACACTGGGCGATGATGTGGGGGAGCATAGACTCCAGAGCTGCTGAGCCATGGAGCCTGCAGCCAGGTGAACCCCTCTGCTACATGGACACAACAGTGTTGCTCCATGAGCAAAACCCCAGATATTTTCATTTTGCACATTCTTGCAAAACAAGCCGAAGCTGATAGGAACCCAAGAACTGATAAGAGACCTGCTGAAATATTGGGAAATACATTTTTCCGTGTAACTGTTACCTGAGTGAAACCTTAGGCATAATTCGCTCACTTTAAGGAATGGCACAGTCTAAAGTATCTGGAGATAATGCAGCGTTTTATTGCACTGCTGTTTGCAGAGGTACACCACACAGAAAGACCTAGAGCACAAACATAAGTGATTACAAGGAGCTGGCTCTGACTTAATGTTTGAATATATTCAAATGTTCCACCATTTCCATAGAAATATCTGTTCTGTATTTATTTATTTAGGCTTCTTTTCAACACTATCCTTAAGGGTATTTCAAAATGGATAAGCAACTAGAAGTGTGCTCATCTGGACTTTAAAGAGGAAACTGAGAACAGTGGCCAGGGCTCTCCTGGGAAATAGGGTGCTGGCACCCATTCAGAGGAGCTGCTTGTTGTATTCTGTCAGGCAGTGTTTTGGGCACTTATAGTCACTGTTTGGTTTTGGTTTTACTTTCATGCCAGTTTGACTTTGCTGATTTTTTAAACAGAAATGATTTGGGCTTAGTAGCTGAAATTCAGGTGACCGCTGCGTGGTCTTCATTGTCTTGACTGATCTCTGAGGAGACAGAAAAAGGACCGAAGTCATGGCCTGGCGATGGAGTCACAAATAAATGGTCCAGCAGTGCTGGCAGGTAGGAAAATTGGCCTTTTCTGGCCCAGCAGTGCTTGGGGGGGTAGGCACGGACACAAGTGTCAGGGCCCATTCAACACATGCAACAATTCCCTGGCTGCAGTTGTCCAACTCCTGCCAACAGAAGAGTAAATTATTCTTCCTTCTGCCATCTGCTCCTGCGCACCAGGAGGAAAAGGCTTCTAAGGAAACCCCATGGGGACACCACAGCTTTCCCCGGAACTGGCACCATGTTACCGTGGTATTCAGACAACAGACCTGCCCAATCTCAGCAGGAAAGGGCTGTGGTGTAAAGCCACAGGCAGCTGGCACCAGGGCTTCCTAGAGACAGGATATACCTAGAGGAGGGATATACATAACTGCTGGATGCAAGTCTGAGGTGGCCATGACCCCCTGCAATGCCTCTCCTTTAGCCTGAGGGAACATTGGATGTTTTTACACTCTCATGTGGCTGAAACCCACCTGCAAGTGGGTGTCCCACAAGCATCTCTTGGAGCAAGTGTCCTTGGAGCCAGCAGAAAGGAGCTGAGGGTGGAGAGGCAAGGCTGAGCCTCCTGCTCCAGCGCAGCACAAGCAAGGATACGCCTCCACTTTATTTTCAGGTTATCTGAACACTCATTACTGTGTGTTAAACGTAACTCCATGCACATGTAGCCATATCTGTACCAAAGGACAGAGCGCGTTGGGCTGTGACGCTGCAGATTCCCTGACTCACCCATCGCCGGCAGGAGAAGCTCTGCAGGGCTCTGTGATTGTGCATCCTCCCATCCCTGTGATTCCCAGCCTGGCCAAGTCTTAAATACTAATGCTGTACGCAGACACAGTGCAAAAATACAGTCTGAATCAACAAGTCTAATATAGTCGATTGCCTCCTATGTGAGATATCTCTTCAGGAATTCATTTGGTTTATGAAATCAAAAGAGACAGATGGCTTTAAATTAAAAAAAAAAAAAAAAGGAAATATTTTTGCCTTAAGCAAAATATGAAAAGTTCATAAAAGAGAAAATAACATTAACATTGGATTAAAATATGGCACTTTTGTCTTGAAGAATGAAGATCGATTTTTAACTTTGGCAGAGGAGGATGACGAAACTCTCCCAGCTCTGAAAGGCAGCGTGCAGGATTTTGTGTTTGTGCTCTTTATGGTATAATGCCACCCTATAAACACCCATCATCCAGAGTAAGTTTGCTGGCTTTCAGGGCACATAAGTACATAATAAAAGGGAATTAAAATACATAAGTGTAATAAAAGAAGTGTGAATAAAAATCCAACCCTTTTATTGGAAATTTCCAGCTCCTCTGCATGATTCACTCCTGCTTATTGTGTGCTCAATACAAAGGAGTGATAACCTTCAATGACCTGTATCCTAGCAGGGTCCTTTCTCTTCCTGAGTCACTAAGCAAAATTAAGACCCTCTTCTTCTACAAGTCTTGATAAATCTGAGCAATCCAGAAATACCTTCGTTAATGGAACAGACCTTCTCTTCCTGCCCAACCTCCAAACTTACGTTGACTGCCTGACACTTGCTTCTTAACTAAACTGACTCATCCTTGTCCCCATCCCCATTTTACGTGTCACCACTGAACTTGACCCAGTTGAATAGCTGATTTAATTTGTGCCTCTGAGTAATAGAAAGAGAAACTTTCTGTAAAGAAAAGATACTAGAGAGTATAAGAAGCTTGACGTAAAATGACATTATGCTTCCTTCTGGTGCCAGCATCCTGAGTCTGTGAGTACAAGTGACACCTCTCCTTTCTAGGAAAACCTTTCAGGGCCATCCAGTTTTCCTTTTCTTTCTTGGATGTCCCCAGTGGGGGCTCCAAAACTTCCTGAGGATGCTATCCACAGGCTGTGTTCACTGCCCTTCCTACAAAATGGGAGCAAGGAACTGGCACCCACCAGGGGTGCATGCCTAAACTGACCACCATGCTTACTGCTGAGCAGAAATATATGTTTCTTTTACCCACTGAGCTGCCCAAGTAGAGCAGTGTTGTATTTGAAAGCGTTGGAAGGACTTGAGTTTGGAGTGTTTTGCACCAGAAGCACCACAGCAGATGCTATTGTGAGCGATATTTTGCTGGAAGGTTTGGGGCAGAACCTGGCAGCAGGGTGACCAGCTGGGCGGCAGAAGACAGGACGTGGCCAGAAAGCCTCACATGAGAACAGAAGATTTATACAGCAGAAGGAAAACATTGGGAAACACTAGAAATCGGCATGGGCTGATGCTGTTATCCACATTCTCAGCCAGCTAATCTCCCAGTATCGATACTGGTGTTTATTTAACACTAAAGAAAGACGTGGAGCTCTTCACAAGACAAGTAAAATGCATCTCCGGCAGAACTGTTTTCTTTTCTCTGTGAAAAACAGCTTCTCTCCACAGTTGTAAGCCTCTCAGACAATTTGTTACTGATTTATCTCCCTCCGGCCACTTGTTCCTCCCTCCCCATCCTGGCCGTGGTGGGAGGCAGTACACGTGAAGCCCTTCGGAGCTCAGCTCACGGAGCGGCCCGGTAGTTTTCAGCTCCCATGAAAACAAAAGGAAGCTGAGGGTACTTGAGACTTGGCAAGGGATCAGGCTGTGACTGATTCACAGCACTGAGCCCTCTGCGTTTCTGGGGCTGCTGGAGAGACAGAGCAATAAGAAATTTTTGTTTCCTCCTCTTCTGCTCTACCTTGGCAGAAAAGGCCACACTTTTCCAGTTGATTGTGGAGTTTAGCTGGTGTTTAAGCACCTGGTGTGAAGACATCAGGGCTTTGCACAGCTGAACTTCTGCTGTGTGGGACAGAGGCAACCTGCTCCTGTATGACCCTCGTGCATGAAACCTCTTCTGCACCATCAGGAGAAAATCATTATCTTAACATTACTGCTGCAAACAGAAAGGCCAAAGTGAGGCCAAAACGTTTATATCCTTCATCACTTCATGTAGGATCTTATCGCTTTGGTTAGTTAGTGGGAATAATCCAAGAGTAAAGCACTCACAAGTGGATGTGATGAAGCCAAGGACAAGACTCCACTGACTTCATTAGAGCCAAGAGTCCCTCCTGCATTTAAACCTAGTTGTAAAAAAGCTGTCCTACAGTTTTACATCGCAGCTTCTCATGAGGTATCCCGAATATGAAGAATTCATAATACTTTCAACACTTCAAAGTGGTCTTAAAGCAATTCTATGACCACATGTATGACCACTTCCACTTTGAGGAAGGAGGCCAAAAGTTATTTAATTATTTTATAGTTTACATATTTTAAAATGTTTATTATTTTAATATGAAAAATAATTTCTTTGTCAGTTTTACAAATTGCAGTAAATCCCTTAAGTCTAACAGCATTTACCAAAACCTGGGGTTTGCTGTCACAGAGAAGGGACTCTCGACAGGGACTCAGAAGTAACCTGGGATCTTTTTTGATAAGGAGAGCGTATGGTTTTGATTAGAAGTGTAGCTTCAAATTTCAAAAGCACCTGAGGTCCATAAAGACTCCTAGGGAACCTGCAGCTGTGGGCTAAAGTGCAGGACAGAAACCCTCACTGAATATGCTAATAGAGCTCACACTTTGCAGGGACAGATATTGGGGTCCTGCTTGCTCCACTGTTTCTTGGTTAATCATTGACTGAAATATGTGCAAACCATCTGAGAGCAGAATATCAGGTTCCTCCTGCCTCTTCTCCTCCTAGACCCATGTGTGTGTCCATCCCTCCAGAGTACACAAAGTGCCCTCCCTCACTCCGTACCCTTTCACCAGATGAGGAAAAATCTTTCTTCAAGGGCAGGGTCTGTGATTTCAAACCCAGAGGAGTCCCCTAAGGACCTTAGCATCCCATGACCCTCCTGATACCACAGCTGAAGTGTTTCTAGGTGTTTGTGGTAGCATGACCTAAGAAAAGGGTCCTAAGAATGGTTTTCATCAGAGAACTTTGATGCTATGGTGTCCTCAACACCTCAGCACTGAGGTTTTGCTGCTCTCCTGAACACAGGGCCTGCTACTGAAGCTACAGCCTGAGGCATCAAAACGTTATTTTAGCTATCTGTCTCCTTAGATGGTTTAGGTGTCTCAGGGAAACATTTACAAAGGCTCGCTTTGGCCTAGGGAGGATGATTTCCCTCAGTTCCTCTGTAGGCAGTGGAGGGGAGCAGGGTCCTGCAGGACAGCCCAACCCACCTATGCCATGTCCATGCCCCTTCACCTGGCTGCACCTTTCCATCAGCTCTCCCAGGATTGCCGCAGCATCAGGCCCATCAAGTCACAGCTGGACGTTGCAAATCCCTGCAAAGGTTAATTTTGGCAATGACCTGAGCATACAGGAATTGCTCTGGAAAGACAATTTAGGATCCCTTAAAGGTGCTTGTGAGGAAGGTTGACAGTGGCACGCCTTGCTCAGGGCTGGCTCAGCCAGCAGCCCCATCACAGGAGTGAAGAGTACCATAGCTGAGCTCTGGTCACCGCTTCCCACAATGCTCAACAGAAACCTGGGAGATGCACAGGGCAGGATTGCAACAGACAG
This sequence comes from Rhinoptilus africanus, assembly GCA_013400135.1. Taxonomy (NCBI): domain Eukaryota; kingdom Metazoa; phylum Chordata; class Aves; order Charadriiformes; family Glareolidae; genus Rhinoptilus; species Rhinoptilus africanus. The sequence goes on along the minus strand of VXBO01005759.1, from coordinate 126,598 downwards.
TCCTTCTTATTCATCTCTATTTTCCCATATGAGTCTCTGCAGACCAATCAGAAACAGTTCATCAAAGTTAAGCAATATCATAGAGAACTTTAAGAAATTACTCTTATCGTCCCTCCTGAGGATAGGTTCAATGGTCAAGGCCACAGTGAAATCTTCCTTTTCTTGTAAAAGTTAACTGAAGTTAGTTATTAAAATGCTGCCAGTATTTAGGGAGGTTCTGAAATGAAGAGCAGTACGAGATACCTGCACAGCCTCTGAAAATTTCAAGGATATCTATTTCCATAAAATCTTCGTGTGGTTTCTTCTGAAGAGCTTCCTGGAAGATACATCAGGTATGGTTTTGACTAGCCAATCTGGATATGGGATATGTGAAGTAATACTTATTAATGAAATACTTCTATTCATTTACAGCATTTCTTGTAAAATTTAAAAAGTTCTCTGGTGGAATTTGTTTGTATTTTTCAAATATTTATATCGCAGAGAAATTGAATTTGTGAGTGTTTATAAACAGATTGAAAAGTGGAATGAAACATGTTAATATTAAAATATTCAGTTAAAGTTACCAGGTTTTTGTGTACTTCTTAGTCAATACTTAAGATAAATTAATAAAGAGAAAAAAGTATCCCTTTGCTAATCCCCATAACAAAATGGCACACATCAAAATATGCATTACCAAAGGTTCACAGATGTGGGGGATTAGCAGTGGAGTTAGAGTTTTTTATGTGTGAGAGATGGTAATGCTGTTAATTGCTGGCCATGAGAACAGGATCAGAGGCTGTACGGAATAAAACTGAATGAGAACGTTCTCTCTGGGGTTTCAGTTCAGAGCTAGCCTTGGTCAACTGTGAGTGAAAGCTGTTACCCCTTGATTGCTGTGTGCTGTAAGTTTGGTCTGTGCTCCTGGTCCCTGTGTGTGGGTGGACACGTTATAGAAGTCATCAGAAGAATTGCACTAATTGCTCATGTCCCAGGACTTAATGATGGGAGCACTCTGGAAAGGCAGTGTGGGTTACTGGAGTACGGACCTCCCTTCTACGGGATTTGTGGAGGATGCTGGCCTCCACTACGCTGGCACTCGTCACAGTACCACCATTTTCTTTAAAACACCTAAAATAAGTCATGGTGCTGAGAGATGAAAAGATGTCCCTATGCAGAGGGCATCCTATCTTTCTAAACATGTACGGAAAAAGGAAAACAAGAGCGAGCAAGAGGAAGGCAGTTATGACTGGAGTCACGGCAGCTGATAGCTGCCGATAGAGCCCATGGAAGGGGGAACCAGGTGAGAAAAGCTTGACTAGTGGGTGACTTGCAGCAGCGGTCATTGAGCTGCAGCAAGGTGCCACACCGTATGGTCTCATTTACCTGCCAGGAAACAGGTTGGAGGCACTTTACACCGCCCTGCAGGTGCTCAGGCTGGCTTAGTTAAACTTAACTTGAGTAATGCCGTGTGGCACCACAGTCTTTAAAGCAGACTCATGCCCACGAGGTTCAGCCCGATGACACCCTCGGGACCAGGTTCCAGGACTCCTTCGACAGCTCTAAGCCATCAAACCAAACCAAGAGGAGAGTTGGTAAATTTGGGCTCCTATCGGGATGGAAAAAACACACACAAAGTACTTACTCCTTTAACAAGACCAGCACTAATAAACCAAAGTATATTCAAAGAGTTATAAAGAGGCATATTGTATGTTCCCTGAGATCAGGGTGTTAAATCTGGCCTGAGGAAAGAATAAAGGCTGGGCAAGAGGCAGGAGTGACAACTAAAGTGCTCAGAAAAGCTACAGCAGCTGCAGCACTGGGGAACATCTGAAATGAAAGCGCTTCTTATATTTTTATGGCCTATGAACATTTTGAAGGGTACAAATAGTACATCTTGTGCCCCACAATGTAACGAACAAAACTATTCAACAGGGCTTTCATCAATATCCCTCTCTGTCACGTGAAGTCTAGAAGACTGATACACAGACTAGGAAACAGAGCAGTTCTAAAGTCTTTGATAGATAAACCTCCATCCTGCAAATCTAAGTATACCAAGATTGATGAGAGAGAAAACTAAATTAACCAGTCTTTTCATTGAAATTTCATCAGCCTCAAGTTTGAAGCTCTGATCCCAATAGAGGGACAGATAATAACATACAATTACAGGATTGGAGTAAGATTTTAACTGACTTTGGATCAGGATCTTGAATGAGCTTAGATTTTGCATATTAGTCTGCTAGAATGATTACCTGCCAGTTTTTGGAAAATATTACAGATCTGATTTTTTTATATTGAAACAGATAGAAAAAGTGTTTAATCCATTGCCAAAATAGTGAGTTCTTTGTGGAAAAATAGCATATCAACCAAAACAGTGTATCTGCTGTTCATGTAACATGCGGTTCATGTAACATTATTTAGGCTTCTACACATCCATGAATTTCCCCAGAATGAACTAGGAGGAAACTAAAATGAAATAACGTAAAATAGATCATTAATGGGCCCTGAGCTGTAGCAAAGTTTCAGGATGGGGTTCACATTTTAATACCAAAATTGTCATAGATAAGAAATTTTGCATCTGCTCATATCTATGCAAACTGCTTTGTGACAGTTGAAAATCTGTCCTGTGATATCTCAAAATATCGAGTACACGCAAGTCTGTATTAGAAATGCATGTCAGCTATTCCAGCATGAGTCAGTCAATAGACTTGGGGGAGGAACTAGTGTTGGTTGGGCGTATCTCCCGAGGCCAAGCAAGCACCCAGGCACTAAGGAGCATTTGAAGTAGCTAAGGGAGAGAAGAAAAAGAGAAACTCTCTTATCGGTGTCACAAAAGACTGTTTGCATCCTACAGTACATTTCACCTCAGAGCCAAAAGAAAATATAGACTAGACTAGTTCATTTGGAAGGGACTTACAACGATCATCTAAGTCCAGCCAAGAACAAGTCCCACAGCTCCTGTCTAGGACTACTACTGTATTAAATATTTAATGGTGGCTACAGCAGAGAGAAATATTTTTAGATAGGATGTTTATTTAGGTGAATTTCATGTAAGAACAATGTGAGGCATTGAGAGAAATGTAACAACACAGTGGACAGCACAGTGAGAGCATTAATTAATTGCTGCAAAATACCCAATGATATTGACTGAAAAGAACCTTGAATCTTCTCATGTGTAACATGGGCTTCAAGGGTCACTTCTGGAGTGACCGAGGACAGTTTCTATTCAGCACAAACATGTGAGTGTGGATTAGGACACAGCAGAAAACAGTATTTAGGTGAGACACTGCAACAACTGTCTGTGAGCATGAAACAGAGGAGAAGCAGTCCAGACAACCTGTGGAAATAAACCTTACAAATAACAAGCAGCAACACCGTTCGTTTATACTACTGAGCCTAACCTCCTCGTCACACACACCCAAGTCAAAAGGTTCGGCCCTGTCTCCCGGTCCAAGAGAGGACGGCTGAGCCCTGCCTTGGCTCTGCCTTTCCCCTCACGTGTCGGTGGGTTCCAGCGAGCTCCCACACTCCCGGCGGTGCCACAAAGAGAAACTGCTCGGGATCCGCTTCTTTATTCTTTAAGGAATTAGTCTCCCTTGAAGGAGGCAGGTTTTGGTTGTAGACAGCTGAATTGAAAATCCATCTTGTCCACTTTTTGGCTGCATCTTTAAGAAGAAATACCTCATGCTCCAGTGGAACACTGCCCTGCAGTGGGAGGGGGAGGGCAGGAGATCACCTTGGCAAAGTGAAGCGGGCATCTCAGGCATCTCTCTTTTGATCTTCAAAGGTGGTAATGCTCAGTTTGGAGTTCACTCATCTGTGTTACGGCTACCCGCCCCACAGTACATAAGGAGCTAACCTCGTTCTTCATTTCAGGTTTTCAAGTGACTAGGGCCAGAGAGAAGCACACACAAGTCGCCATCCGCACCTGACATTTCAGGAGAAATGGTTGAACCTGTGGGCAATCACTATGTTGTAGCCAGACCTGTGTACTCAGAGAATTTGTTCCATGAAGAGCATGAGAAATTGCACAGATACCATAAAACCTTTTGGGATCACCTGAAACTGTATTTTCGGTAAGAAGATTTTTAATTTTTTTAAAAATGTGGATCTAAGAAACAGCCCATACTGCTGCTCTCAGACAGCATGAACTCCATCCTGACAACTTCCATCTCAGATTCCAACCAAGCAAATCAAAATTCATTAACCAAATGCAGTGTCAGATTTTTCTAAAGAATTTTAGCTGATATTACCCTTAAAATTCTTCTTATAGTTGTATCTGAGGCAGCTTTTCTTTTCCCGGGCACTTGGCAGCACAGACTCCAGGGAGACTTTATTGTGGCCTTTCAATATTTAAAGGGGCTTTATAAGAAAGATGGGGACAGACTTTTTAATAGGCCTCTAATGATAGGACATGGGGTAATGGTTTTAAACTAAAAAAGAGTAAGTTCAGACTAGATATAAGGAAGACATTTTTTACAATAAGGGTGGTAAAATACTGGAACAGGTTGCCCAGGGGGGTGGTAGTGGTCCCATCCCTGGAAACTTTCAACATCAGGAAGGATTGGTCTCTGAGCAACCTGATCTAGTTGAAGATGTCCCTGCTCATTGCAGAGGGGTTGAACCAGATGATCCTTAAAGGTCCCTTCCAACCCAAACCATCCTGTGATTCTATGAAAATTTTGGTTGGAAGGGACCTTTGGAGGCCACCAGATCCAACTTCAAGCACAGCTGGCAGAGGAGGTTGATCAGGGCTGTGTCTGGGTAAGGTTTTGACCTCTGGCAGTCTGAACCTGAATCCTTCACCCTTTGTTTCCCCACCAAAGACAGACTGAGACTCAGCTGAGCTATTCACTGGCAGAGCACTGTCCTCTTGTGTATTAACAGCTGCTCCTCACAAAAGGTGAAAAAAATTGCGTTGCGTTTGTTCCCTGTTGTCTCATGGCTGCCAGCGTACCGATTCAGGGAGTGGATCCTGAGCGACATCGTCTCCGGCATCAACACGGGGCTCGTGTCTGTCCTGCAAGGTACCTCCAAGACACGTGTACTCCACAGCCTGCCATGCCAGGTGCAGAGGAATTGCTGGCTTCAGCCTGTAACACACTCACAGCCTTCCCCGGGTCTCTGTCTTTGCAGGTCTCGCTTTTGCTTTGCTGGTGAACGTCCCCCCTGGTTATGGACTCTATGCAGCATTTTTCCCTGTTCTGGTCTATTTTATCTTTGGCACATCTAGACATATCTCAGTGGGTAAGTTCCGGCACACCAGCCGCCCTCCTCACTGGTGAAGAAGCACATGCTGCCCCTTCGGGTCTCTAACGAACGCCTTGTGCTGCTCAGGTCCCTTCCCCGTCCTGAGCCTGATGGTGGGAGGAGTTGTCGTCAGGCTGGTCCCGGATGGCAGTGCTGGAAATAGCACTTCCACAAATACCTCATCCATAGATGAAGAGAGGGTGATGGTGGCTGCATCTGTAACCTTCCTTTCTGGTGTTTTTCAGGTTGGTAAATATGTGTGTGTTTGTGCGCGCATGTGTCTATATGCACGTATAGGAATAGATGGATGGTGCGCTGGCCTTCCCCTTCGTTTTCTGCTGAGGTAGCCACCAAAGTAACTCTCTTCCCCTTCCCACATAACTGAACTTGTCTCACTGATTGGGAGACATCCACCTCCCCTCCAGTGACCAGACGCTGATCCATGCTGTGAAATCCCTGGTTTTGCCCAGACCTGAGCCTACAGCCCACACAGGGGCACCCCACCTACACTAAAAAACAATCTGCTGGATAGGAAAAAAGTAGTTGTGAGAATAATGTGAAAGATGCAGACACAGCAAGGGGAAGAGAAGCTCTGTCTCATAATAATGAAGTATTTGGATTTGTCTTTAAAATAAAACAAAAATCTCCTTCCTTCCTAATATAGAATTCCTGCAGTTCCTTTCTTCCTTATTAATATGTTTGTGCTTCATGAAACACTGGTACCATGTAAAAATATGGGTACTGAAAACTGTAAGATTAAGGAGGTTTATTTTAGCTATCAAATAAAAAGAATAGTTTCAAACCTCTCTAGCAATTACTCTTATTAGTCTTATGTCCCCTGTTGCTAAGTCTCAACTTTTATTGCAGGTCTGGTGACAGTATTTTCCTTAATCCCTGAACATATGGGATTAGGTTAAAATCTTTGTTCCCATTAAATATGGTTCTCTTTGTTGCAGAGATTGCTTAAAAGCACAAATGAATCACACTGACATATGGTCATTTTGGATTTCAGTTGCTCCTGGGAATGCTCCAGTTTGGATTCATTGTTATTTATCTATCACAATCCTTAATCAGTGGTTTCACGACTGCTGCAGCTATCCATGTTGTGGTATCTCAGCTGAAATTCATGCTTCAACTACCAGTCCCTGGATTTAATAAACCATTTGGCATTATCTATGTAAGTGCTAAGTGCTCATTATTTGATAATGCTACTGAAAACTGTGATGTTTATCTGACCATATCTCACAAGGCAGTAATAACACAACTTAGCGTAAAACCAGGAGGAAACACAAGAGAAAAATAACAGATGTGTTATTAGCATCTTTACATTTATTACCAAACTCTAAGTGAAACCCCATTGGGCTAATTAGATAATATTTTCTATTTTGTGTTGGCATATTTTAATTAAGCGTTCAACTTTGCCTCAAGCATTTAATTATTCATTTTTTACTGGGCTGATATTATATATATTTCACTTGGCTATGACTCCGTGAGGGCTGTGGATGAGAAAGGGGGAAGGAGAAGGACAGGAACGGAGGAGCAGAGAGGGGCACCTGCTCGGTAATTCCGTTGCTCTCATTTCCTATCGCGCACGTGTATGTTGCTCCCACCCTCCCTGAGGGGAAGGCCAGGAGGAGAGGGTTGAAAGCCAGTGGAAAGAGTCTTTCACGGATGCTTTTTTTGCTTGGATGGTGCATGTGCACATTCATCAGGGTTTGCAACCCACACCATACCATGGGGAATAAATCCCAACTGCCATAATCCTTAAAGTAATTCAGTTACAGGCCCTTCTGGAAGGGACAGGGCTACTGTGCCAAGGCACTACTAGTATCTAATCTACTAGATTAGATATTAGGAATAAATTCTTTACTATGAGGGTGGTGAGACACTGGAACAGCTTGCCCAGGGAAGTTGTGGATGCCCCGTCCCTGGCAGTGTTCAAGGCCAGGCTGGATGGGGCTTTGAGCAGCCTGGTCTGGTGGGAGGTGTCCCTGCCCAGGGCAGGGGGGTGGGAACTAGATTATCTTTAAGGTCCCTTCCAGCCCAAACCATTCTATGACTGTATTTCTAAAGCACCACATGTTTCTTCCTGATTTTGCAGACTCTGGAGAGCGTTTTCAGCCAGATCACAGACACAAACATTGCTGACCTTGTCACGTCCCTTATTGTCTTGCTTATCGTGTTCGTGGTGAAAGAAATGAACGATCGATACAAAGCAAAGTTACCAACTCCCATCCCGATCGAACTCCTTGTGGTAACGTGCACCTCTCTTTGATTTTGCAATTGCTCCATCAGTATAATGACATGAAAATCAGAGTTTTAACTATTTCTTCTCCTGTTCTGCATTAAATGACAGGTTATCATTTTACCTATAAGGAAAAACTGACAGTGTTCATGAGCTATTGTGAGATCCTTTACCTCTACTTACTTGTTCTTAACTGAATACATCTGTAGTGAGTAAGATGTTACAAACTATGAATTTTTTCCTTGGATGAAGTTGGCTCTGATACCAGCTGGCTGCAGTCCCACTGCTGGGGCCCCTCTGTGCCACACCTGAAAGCAGCCACTGAAGTCCTAACCATCCGTGGCCAAGCACAATACAGTTTTGCCTCCCCCCCGAGCAGTAATAGGGTGGGGGAAGCCTCGCATGGGCAGTGAGCTCCTAAAGTCTTGGGGGATGTTGCTATAGTTTCAGGTGGTACTTGTTTCCCCCCAGGGTTATTACAGCACCTTGTTCGAAAACACCTGGTTTACTGGGTGGGATGTTCTCTGTTCTTAATGAGATATTCAGATATATTCTCTGTGTGATTTATCAACGTAAAGCCATACTTGTAAGGTGCTTCAGGAATTACATCTGAACAGCAAAGGGATGTGCCGTCTCGGGGCATACTTCTGCTGCTGGGGATAAAACTGGAGAGCATGTGGGAGAGGGAAATAAATGTTTTTTAATAGTTTCTACATATTCTTACTTGAATATGTCTAATGGAGGTGGGCTTTATTATCTTTCAGACAGTCTTAGCAGCACTGATTTCCTATTTTGTTAACCTTGAAGAAAAATTCAAGGTAGCTGTCGTCGGAAAACTAGAGGAAGGGTAAGTGATTTGCTTAAAATTTACCAGTGTAGAAAATGTTCCCTCCAGTTTGTCAGTGCTAAATCAGTTCAGCTCTGCTTTTTGATTAAAATAATCTGCTTCATCTCCTTTTGGTAGGCAAATAAATATTTTGCTCTCTACAATATGAGGACACATTTTCAATAGGTAAAAGTTATTCACTAGAGCACAACTCCTGTATGAAAAAGAATACACCGTGACATGAAATAATCGCATGCTTCATTTTCTAAGGCAGCTGTTGAGCAGGAAGTTGATGGTTGTCTCTTTTCCTGAGCTACTCACTCCTGAACCCCTCCATTTCCCTCAAAGTACACGCATGGTTCAGCAGCCACTATCAGTGCTGGGAAGACACCAGGGCACCACACCGTTCTCCTGCCTGGTCCCCTGCAACCAGTCACCAGCATCTCCCCAGGCACCGTTATCCTCCAGAGGCCTCAGCATCTGCTTCTCTACGAGCATATCCATATACAGAATATATATCCACATATAGAGTATGTACCTATATAGAGAGCACATCCAGCTGAGCCAGAATTTTGAGATGAAGAATTAATAAGCACGCATTAAGTTAAAAAGAGGAAGGAGAGCAGATTACAGTCATTTACTCAGCGGGGCACTCTTGATTACCTCTTTTAGCCCCGGGGGTGTTAGTAGATGAAGTTTGTAGAACAGCTCAAAGTTCTTCTCAAGAAGTTCTGCTCAAGAATCTCCATTCTTCAGATTTCACGTCACAGGGATGGGCAGGTGGGGGGAAGTCCAGAGAGGAATTCTCCCTAGGATCTGCCAAAGGCCCTGATCAAAGAAGCAGGAAACTATACAGCTTAAAGCATTGAGCAGATAGCCTGAGGGACTAATCAATATTACCTGACTTAGTAAGTATTTGTTTAGCTGTCTAAAGTATTTGTTTAGCATGAGTCATTCAGGGATTTTTTTGGGTTGTAATTAAGTGAAATCTTTCCATGTACAAGTTTCCCGTGCAAGGCTCCCAGCGCTGTGTCAGATCTTACATCCGTGCATAACTAGAAGGCAGAACTGTGCATGCACCTCAGACAAAATGCACTGTGGCTGGTCCTGGCCAAGGAAATGAGAACCTGCTGAGACACAAGCTGAGCCAAGTGCGGATAAAGAGTCCCTGTTCTGATCAAGGATTCTCCAAAGTTTTACAGGGTTCAGATCAATAATTTCTACAAAGTATGAGCTGGACACTGTCTTGCTCACTTGCTTGACAACTTGTCTCCTGAGGCATATTCTTAAAGAGTAGATTTTTCTGTCTTTCAGATTTCAAGCGCCTGCTGCGCCTGATGCAGGTATCCTCCAGAAATGTATTGGTGACAGCATCTCCATTGCAATCGTTGGGTTTGCAGTAGCCTTCTCCGTGGCTAAAGTGTATTCCATCAAGCACGACTACCCAATAGATGGCAATCAGGTAGGTGAATAACATAAAAATCAATACAATGCATTTGTCAATGGGAAATAAGTCATTTTTAGGAATGCTTTGCCTTGTCAATAACTATCATCAACAGTCAACATAACTGTCATTAACAATCTCTTTTGGTTTTAATTCAGGAACTAATTGCTTTTGGGCTGGGTAATATAGTTGGTGGATCGTTCAAAGGCTTTGCCTCCAGCACTGCTCTGTCAAGATCAGGTGTGCAGGAGAGCACAGGAGGCAAAACACAGGTATAGAAAAAAAGATCATGATGGCGCTTAATGCAAGAAAGCTCTCTTTTTTCATGAATGAACATAATGCCTTTGGGCACTTATTCATGGTGGAATTGTTCTCTCATGCAGATTGCTGGTATTATCTCGGCTGTCATCGTCTTGATTGTGATCTTGGCCATTGGGTTTCTCCTGGCGCCATTGCAGAAGGTATTCACTGGTTTCACCTCGTGCTTCCTCCTGCTTGCCAAAGACAGAGCTGCTCTAGGATTCATTGGAAGTGTTCAAAGACTTCAGTGGGAGCAAACCAGGGTTTTGCAAACCTTGGTGCTTCTTCCATGATGGAGAGGACCACTACATCTGGTCCCTCAGAGGGAACACGAGTGCCCAAACACCAAACATTGCAACACCAGCTTTTAGGTGCCACAAATAAGTGGGATTTGCAGCCTCGAGTCAGACACCTGCTCTGCACCATTGGCTAGGGAGGTTCCAGTGTGGTGGATGGGGTATCCCGTCTCACAACAGTGACAGAATCTGAGGAGCTGCCTGGCCTTTCAGCTGCGCTTTGGCCCTATTTGTATGATATTCTAAGACTTAATGTTCAACACATGCTTTGCTTGCTTTAAAATTCAACATGTATTTTGGTCTTTTTAACAGTCTGTCCTTGCATCTTTGGCTCTTGGCAACTTGAAAGGAATGCTCATGCAGTTCAAGGAAGTAGGCATCCTGTGGAGAAAGGACAAGTACGACTGTGTAAGTTGAGTCCCACAAGCATTCAGGAATGAAGCACTCTGGGAAAGTCACCTATTATGCAAATTTGCTTACACTTTATTTTTATACCTGCCTTCACTAAAGAGAAAGTACAAAAGTGACATGCCTTTTTTAACTCTTATACCCCTTGCATGTGTTTTCCATTTTGTCCCATCTATTTTGGGTTGATTCTCTCTCCTGACTTTATTTTCATGCATTTTATCAAAATCTATTAAAATACGGTTCATTGTATAAAGTCATATATAGAAGGCAGTTACAGAAAATGTAAATACCCAGCGCATTGGCTACACGTTCAGGGACACTTTCTCACTCATGCAGCATGGTAGGTGGAGGTTAGATGGCAAAAAACAAGACCATGGCTTGAAGGGTTTAGTCCAAATGGTAAAGCTCGTGGCTGGAGGGCAGGACTGCTTACCTCTGACACTCAGAAACTTTAGGCTATTGTTTTCCTCATCAGTCAATGCCTTGTGTTTCCAAATGGTTCCAGGCCTCAGTTTTCCCAGCTACTAAACAGTTATTTACCACATGAAAATGCTTTGAGATCTGTGGTTAAAAACACTCAGTATGATCTAGCGATTTGTGCTTATCACTCAAGTACATTCACAGTACCTGCATTTGCCGGTTTTGATATCCAAAGCACATTTACAACTCTTGGCTTTACCGGGATCCTGATTTACTTGTAACCTTGCCTTTCTGCTGGATTTTCATTGAGCGTTTAGTGAACTACCTATATAAAATCCACACCCCTATTATTCTAAGCCTTCACTGAATAGAAATTGTCATCCCTAGAAACACTCCCTGGTGAGTCTGACCCTATTTTGCAAGGAAAACACAACCTAGGAAACATGAAACTCCTCACCAAAAGTGGGCGGACAGCCTGGACCAGATCTGAAAAAAAACAGTCCAGACATCGCTGCTCCCATCCTGGGCTCATGACGCAGGTCCTTGACACGCTCGTAACCGCTGTCATCTACCTGCTCTTTACAGGTTATATGGGTGGTGACTTTCTTAGCTGCTGTTTTTCTTGGCCTGGATATTGGGCTAGCAGCCGCCGTGGCGTTCCAGCTGCTGACCGTGGTGATCCGCTCCCAGATGTGAGTACTTGTTGGATGCGATGAAAAGATATCTCAGGGCCTCCTGTTATAAATTAATTCCCCCCCATACAGAGAAGGCCAACAGCCCCGTGACTCTGTCTGTCCAGCAACCGTGTATGGAAAAATCATTTACAGGCTTAAATGGGTCCCGATTTAGTCTGAAGAACTGGAGCTGAGGTTGCTTTCTCTGATCCTTCCCTTCCACCAGGTTTCGTTGTGGGGTACAAATAATTGTGTGTGTGTGTATTTGTTCACAGTCCAAGCTGCACCGTTTTGGCTAATGTTGGGAGAAGTAACATCTACAGGAACAGGAAGGATTACACGGACGTAAGAAATGTCTTTTATTATCTGCTGCATTTGTGTTTCTATAGCAGACGTCATTACTGACACTTTCCCTTCATTGTGCAGATCTATGAGCCAGAAGGAGTGAAGATTTTCAGGTGCTCATCTCCTATCTTCTTTGCTAATATTGAATTCTTCAGAGAGAAACTCATCACTGCTGTAAGTGCCTGGGGCTTTCATTCCAAACATATGAATTGCATCCCACAATTAGGCAAATACAAGTTCCCAGTAATTACTACATATGCAGTCAATCCACAGTTCAAAGATGAATTTTTCATTAATTATTCAAATATTGTTGCCACTACTGTAATGCCACATGTATGTACACACCTCTGAGAAAGAGAACAGCCTGACTTGTGCTGAACTTATACCATAACAATGTATACACTTATTTTAAGTCTTTTAGAATAAAGTAGTGCAAACATAGAGAATATAAAGGGACATTATTTATTACTATTAGCATTCATATTATTTACACCCAATAAATGCTAGTTTACTCATCTTGCCCCAAAGAACTTAACCTCAACAGTCAGAAGAAAAGCTGAAAAAATCACATTAACAAAGAGGTCTTAATTTCACCTGTGACAATCTGGACGAAGGCAGCCGGTCTTCCTGTAATCAGTATGGAGAGCCAGGACCCCTGAGCCTTCGCTGTGCCAGAGAGGCTCGCCATCCCCAGACTGAACTGAACTTGCAAAACAAAGGAGGTGGTGCAGTGCGTACCTACTACTGATCACCCAGACAGCATGTACGCACTGATGAGCTGTTCTATAGGCAATTAGGAGAAATTTCAGGATGGTTAGCCCTTGTCCTTATGGGAGAGTTCAACTTCCCAGACATCAAATGGGAATATCATACTGCTACAATAAGCAGGTCTTGGAAACTCTTGAGGTTTGTAGGGGGTGATAACTTCTGGTCACAGGTGCTCAGTGGGCCACCTAGGAAAGACGCCCTTCTCGACTTGCTATTTGTGAATAGAGAAGGACTCGTGGCGGATGCAATGGTAGGTCACTGTCTTGGCTCCTGTGATCATGACATTTTTTTGTTTAAAATTTTCAGCATAATAAGAAAAAAGAACAGCAAAGTTGCTACCCTAGCCTTCAGGAGAGCAAACTTTAACAGGGAGATATTTAATGGAGTACCCTGGGAATCTGCTTTTGAGGGCTTAGGAGTCCACAAGTGCTGGTCAGTCTTTAAGAATCACTGTTTAGAAGCACAGAGGCAGACAATTCCACTGTTGTAAGTCAAGCAAAAGGGGCAGAAGATCAGCTTTGCTAAACAGGGAACTCCTTGTGGACCTCAAGAGGAAAAAGAAATTTTTTGATCTCTGGAAGCAAGGTCAGGCTTCACAGGAAGATGACAGAGCTGTGGTTCATACGTGCAGGGAGAAGACACAAAAGGCCAAAGCTCAACTAGAGTTGAAACTGGCCAGTGTTGTTTCATATAACAAGAAGGGCTTTTAAAAGTATGTTAATAGGAAGAGGGGGTCTAAAGAAAGTAGTGGACTGATAGTTGTTGAAGATGGTCTCCTGTTTAACAGGGATGAAGAAAAAGCAGAGGTATTCAATGTGGGTTTTGCCTCAGTCTTTAATAATACTGATAGATTGAAGTGGTCAGGCAGTTGGACTAGATGGTCATTGTAGGTCCCTTTCAACTGAAATAAATTCTAGTCTAAGGCAAATTCTTGCACCCATAACCTCCCCTTCCTGCTGCTCTTAGGGGGAAGTCAATAAGCAGTGGCTACCCTGAGCATTGGCAATGAGAAGTTCATTCTTCACATGAGGGACTGAAACTGTCAGAGAAACCAGGGAATCCAGCATGCTTGGTTCTCTACGTGCTTGGCTTTTACCTCAGAAGAGCCTGAAGGGGTTTTTCTGTAAGTGCAGAGGCTCACACCACTCTCCCTCTTTACAAACACAGGTATTTCTAACACCTCTCTAGATAGATCAGGCAGAAGACTTTCAGGAATTTAGTATTTTCGTAATCCTCATTAGCCTAAGTTACCTGCTGTATAACTTTGCTAAAACCAGCTAAGAGGTTCAAGCAGCATCTGCAGCCAGCAGGATCAATTTTGGGTTTCTTCTTCAAGAAAACAAAATGATGTGTATAGGACCTATGCTGCAGTCAGGTGGCACAGAGCAGACACAGCCTGTGAGCTCTCGACTCTTGGTTGCCTGGGTGGTCATCTCGTAATGAAGATGAGTAGGACAAACTCTGGGCTGGCCAGCACTGCACCAGCCTGATGGAGTTCCTGGCCTGTGCTACAGCATCCTCACTCCTACAGTGGTGTCTATGTTGGTGTCCTAGAGCTAGCACAGGTGGGCCTGCCTGGTTTGCAGCCATACCTGTAGACATCTTTCCAACCAAGAAAAAGGGTCCTTGCTTGAATTCATGAAAAGTGGCAACATCAAACTGAAACTATGCTCATCATGACTGTAAAGAAAAGCTGCACGAGATGTTGTGTCCTTCCCCTGGTGACTCTGGTGGGTTTTTTTAATTATTCAAATTGCTGTTTCTGCAGGTTGGCTTCAACCCACTGAGAGTCCTGAGGAAACGCAATAAAGCTCTGAGGAAGATCAGAAAGATGCTAAAGAACGGAGAGCTGCAAGTGACGCCAGTACGTAAGGCAGCTCTACCCAGGAGGGGTTAAACAACCATCTTCCTGGCCTGACATGGCAGAGAAGTCCCTCACAGGCTTCTATCCTAAATAGATATGTTATTCCCAAATTGCATCTTTGTGACATAAGCACATTTTTAAAAAATACTTTAAAATTAGTCTCACAGTTAAAGACCTACAGCTTGGGCAGAGCTTGTATGTGTCCACTGAAGCTTTGTTTGGCAGCAAATGGCAGGATCAGATCCCACAGAAGGAATGTTCCGGCTGCATTCATGGTAGGATAAAGCTGGTTTTTCCCCAGCCCGAATCCTACATGCTTTTTCTTGACTTGTTCCAAAATTACTGAATTAAAGCATATCTGACTATTGACTTCATCATATCATGTGATCATGATTAAAGGATTGATGAGAGGAAAACCAACATTTCCAAACTCCTCCAGATAAGGCAGAGAGATAACTTTTTCTATTGTAAAGTTCATGTGGGTCCTGCTCCATCTCATGGGTACATCAGCTTTACATTGCCACCACTCTCGCCCTTGCATAAAATGCACTACTACCCTGCCTGGGCCTTAAAAAGAAGTATTAATTATGACATTTTTCTCTGTCAACACAGAAAGGCTTGATTTGCATGGCTAACTATACACATGAGTCAGAGGAAGAATTGGACAACAACAGCATAGAGGAGTTGGACCAGCCCACCAACTTGACGGATTTGCCCATTCAGATCAACTGGGGCGCTGAGCTCCCCCCCGGCATCACTGTGCCCCGGGTTGACATCCACAGCATCATTCTGGATTTCTCAGCTGTGTCCTTCCTCGATTTTTCTGCCATGAGAGTCCTCCAAAAGGTAACTGTAATTCACAAGGCAAACAGTGATCATATGAAAGAAAAATATATGAATGTAGTTACACTTGAGGAATATGCTTGAGGGAAGGGATGGCATCCAGAGGGACCAGGACAAACTTGAGGAGTGGGCCAGTCTGAACTTCATGAAGTTCAATAAGGCCAAGCGCAAGGTCCTGCACCTGGATGAGGGCAACTCCCAGTATCAACACAGGCTGGGGGATGAAGGGATTTAGAGCAGCCCTGCGGAGAAGCACTTGGGGGTACTGGTGGATGAAAAGCTGGACATGAGCCAACAATACAGGCTGTGTCCAGCTCTGGAACCCTCATCACAGGGAAAACATGGATCTGTTGGAGCAGGTCTGGAGGAGGGCCACAAAAATGATCAGAGGAATGGAACACCTCTCCTATGAGAAAAGGCTTGAGAGCGCTGGGTTTGTTTAGCCTGGAGAAGGCTCTGGGGATATCATATTATGGCCTTTCCATACTTAAAGATGGAAACTTTTTACCAAGGCCTGTAGTGACAGAACAAGGGGCGATAGGTTTAAACTGAAAGAGGGTAGATTTAGATTAGAAATAAAGACGAAATTCTTCACTGTGAGGGTGGTGAGACACTGGCACAGGTTGCCCAGAGAAGTTGTGGATGCCCCATCCCTGGAGGTGTTCAAGGCCAGGCTGGATGGGGCTTTGAGCAATCCGGTCTAGTGGAAGATGTCCCTGCCCATGGCCAGGGGGTTGGACTAGATGATCTTTGAAGATCCCTTCCAACCCAAACAATTCTGTGATTCTATTCTGTGTTTCTAGCTTTCTTCTTAAAGGTATTCCTACACGGACTGGAAAGTCAGTGGCAACCTTTGAGTTTATGTGAATTTTAACGTACATTTTCCATAGAAAGTATTTAGGAAATTGATTAAATAACGTAAACTTTCTTGGAATTAGAGTGTTGGCTGTGGTACCTTTTCTTCACCTGGTAAGATTTCGTGAAGTTTTACAGAAATGTACATACGAAATACGGCTTTAAACACCAGGCTGGGAGTTGAAGCATTGGAGTTTCATTTCTGGTCCTGTTCTCACTTCCCAGGATGACCTTGAACAAAGCAATAAGAACAACATTTTCAAACAGTAGTAGCTAAAGTTAATATCTAGAGCCACAGAGGCTGTATAAAACTATTTCTGTAGGAACTAAACACCTGCCATGTCAGTGGGAACTGTAGTTCTGTTTATATCCTCAGTAATAAGTCTCCCCAGAAGATCTTGGAGTCTTAATTTCATCGTGTATCAAGTAGGTAAAATAAAGCCATACAATTTATCAAAGAATATATTTTTCACTGTGGATTAAATATATTTAATGCTGCCCCTTTTCAAAAGGACTGGTCATCCCTGTCTGCAGCCATGTGAAGAGACCATCCTGCCTCTAGTGCAGCAGAGTTTGAGTTTAGAGCTGCCTATCGTCATATCTTAAATATCTTAAAGTGCTTTGCATATCTGCTATGGCTAATCACCCTTATGGCTGTTATCAGCAAACTAGCAGTATCTAAATGGTACCTCTTTCTGGTTTAACAGACTTTGAAAGAATTTGTCCGGATCGACATCGACGTTTACATTGCAGGGGCCCACGGTGAGTACTTGCCTTCCTGTCAGCATCACCATGAGTTCCTTGTCCCCACTGCCTTGCCCGTTCCCCACCAAGCACAGCTGCAGAGGATCACCCCTGTTTTACCTTACTTTCACCTTCCAGTCCTGAGGAGCAAACAGATCCAACTGAGCTGGGGCGTCATCCGCCCCCATGCTGTCCCCAGCAGGCTGGGACCACTCACGATGGCTCATTTTACCTACGGCCACCGCTGTGCCCTACAGCTCTGGGCTGCGAGAACTGCTGTTGGGCAGCCTGGGTTAGGCACTGAGCAAGAAATGGGGCTCAAATTCCTTTCTGCGTGGCATCAAGCGTGGCAGTGCTGATGGGCATTTATATCCCACCCTCTCCACATCAGTGAAGAGGAACCCATCTGCTCTAAGAAATAAAACAGTGCAGAATACCAGCAATTCCAGTGTTTGCTCAGTGGACATGCTCAGGATGCACTACTTCTTCATTTTCAAGGCCTGCAGGTCACCTTGTGCTTTGATTTTGTTCCCCCACAGAGGGCTTCCTGGAAAAACTGGAGAGATGTGCATTTTTTGATGAGGAGATCAAGACATCCATGTTTTTCCTCACCATTCATGATGCGGTTCTACACATTTTGCTGAAGAAGGACATAGCCAGCTCCCCCAAATTAAAGCTTGCTGAGGTAACACTACAGTTTTCATCTTTCGCTACTTTGGTGCCTTTACATTATTCACAGGCACCCAGCAGTGCCCTGCATAGCGAGCCATGTGCCCTATATATTCAAAAATTTAATGATTAAAATTCAGCTGGTCTCCAATAAACATGGGGAGTAAGAGTGGCCCCTGGTCCAGGTGCCCAGCAAACCACTAGTGAAAGGAGTGAAGGATTCCCACTGGGCACTGGCCTGGCTGTGGACTTCACTTGAAGTCACCTCTTTGGGAAGGGCACGGCGTGGGGAGAAATCCTGGCCCATCCATCGTCAGTCCTCTGCCATCACCCATCCAGCAGAGGACTGCTGCTTATGCTGCAGTGGCTCTTGCAAGGCAGACCTGATGTGGCTTGCATGTAGGCTTCACAGGCCTGTCTACCTCCAAAAAGAGCGCTGAAGTAGTGCAGATAAATTACTACAGACAAATTTAGTGTTGGCCATTCTGGGAATGTTCTTAAATCAAGAGCAAGAAAGGATTCTGCACGTGTTAAATCTGTTTAAAAGTACCAAACCCAGAATGATATTCATCTGGAAACCATCTAATCCCACTTCGCTGAACTGGCCCAGCTCTTCTCCAGGGACTTGGAGACTGCCAGGGAGCACAAAGGGCTGACAAGTGAGAGCTCCCTTCCTTCCAGTCAACTTCCCAGGCACGTTCCAGAGATTTAAAAGCAATACCTTCTTCAGTGTGAAAAAGGAAAAAAAGAAACAATCCATTTCCTAACTCACAACTTCTTCTATTCACTGCAGGAGAAAGGTAACAGCAACAACTACATCATCATCCCCAGCAACGGACTGCGCAGCCGGGAAGTCATGGTAAGGTTCCCGTCTCTGGTAGCAGCACTCCAACCGTGGGACACACAGCCCAAAAGCCGCTTGGGGGAACTGTTAGGTCAGACAACAAAAGCATCTTCATCCCTGAGCTCTTGTGTCAGCCCAGGGCAGAAAGTATCCAGGCAGCTTATTAATGGGATTTGGATTAAGAGAAAGCCTTACCGGAGCAAGAGGCAGGGGGCTCGGCTCACAAGCCTTGCCTTGCGCACTGAGAGTCTGCCAAGGGAAGGCGAGCAAAGGCCACCTCAGCAGGCTCTCCCCTGCTCTCCTCGCCTGTCCACCACCGTTCCCCCACAAAGAGCTTACTGGTAGAATGTTGGGATTAGTCCCATTTATCTAAATGTCACAGGCAGAAGGGGGGGTCCAGACCCAGGAATAAGGAAGGGACACACACAGCCTTTTGTCATGGACTTTAGGAGAAGGGCAGTATCCAGCACATGGCAACCCTATAAGGAAAAGATGTCAGACCACAGTCCTCCCACACAAACACTTTAGAGGAGCAAATTTTTACATACCACCCCCCAGAGGGCACCTGCGCTGGCTGTTCCTTACAGAGAGTGACATCTATTTCCTTTTATTTCCAACAGGTTCCAACAGAAACAAAATTTTAATTTTCTAAATATAATACCCTCCAGCAACACAACGTCACTTACAGAAGATGAATGCAGGTGCAGCGATGAGCATGAAGATGGAAGGATACTTTCATACACCTTAAGAAGGATTTACCACATACGGCTACGTTCCGGGTTTTGGAATGGCCTTGTCAGTCTTTACGTGTGCCTGTATATATAGAAATGTGTTTTTGTGCATACATGGAGGCAAAAATCATGCATATTTTTTTATTTCATACCTTGCTGACAGCCTTCCCACACAGTTGAAGAAGCAGGTAATGTTAACTCTATTTGCATATACTTGTACATATATCTATATTATTCCCACCGTTTGTAGACAACCTGTACAGTTACTAGAGAATATATAAGTATTTTAAATCTTGTAATTTATAATACAGACTAATAGTTGGGAGTGATATTTTGTCTTCCGTTTGTATATAACTTGTATAAAGTTTTCCTTATGGTTTGTAAGACACCTAGTAGGCTGAGTTATTACACATGTTTTCAGCTCACTACCATGAGCCACAGCGACCAATGTATCTGCCGTAAAACATAAAGATTGTTCGGGAAAAACACAGCATTTTCAGATCCAAGCACGATTCATTGATTTGGGTTGGGCTGCTATAAAGTGCACGAGAGAGGTTACATTTATAGTGAACTATTAAATAATGATTTTGGTAACTCTGCATGGTTTGCTGCATTTGTCAATATACCGTGGAGGTAGCTCCTACTCCGTGAGCGTGTCCCCAGTGAGCAGACAGACCCAGCGCCCCAGAACTCGGCTCAGAGGAGCTGCGGGTGCGGAGCTGCCAGGCGGAATCACCCAGGTCTCTTGAACGGATGCACAAAGGAGTTGAACTTAAAGAAAGAAAGCATCTATTCCGATCCTCTAGTCTGCACAACCCGGTTGTACAACTGCCATCAGTCAACTCCTGCCAGAACGCTCAAGGCTTGAAGCTGAACTACAGCACGTCTTTCAGAGAAAGGCAAAAGGTGACAGAACTTTTAGTTTAAAATAGCAAGTGCCGGAGGTACAAAAATCTTTAGCCAAGAGGAAAATTGAACCGTCTCGGGAGTCTGAAAGAAACAGCAGTCTGAAATCACAGGAGTTTTCAGTTTTCAAGCCTAGTTTTGACTTTCAACCCAGCTGGGGGGACCAGAACAGTGCATTTGGACTGGTCGTTAAGAAGGGCTGAAGAGAAGGAGAAAGTGCTCTGGGTAAAAAAAACCACGATTTTTGTCTCCATAGTATGCAAGACTTCAAAATGTGACAGAAAACCAGACAGAAGTAAGTGGGGAGAAATACCACTTGATTTTATAAAAGGTAAATATAGACATGCCATGTTCCCCTGGTTATCTTTAGAAAACTGAGCTTCCAAAGGGAAATGCAACAGATGTACAGATGTCACCTCTCTGGACCCAAGTAAAGGCTTCCATGCCATGCCAATGGGCAATTGTTAATGCCACTGGAGAAGACAGGATACCTAAAGGCAATGAAAGGCAAAGAGAGATTAGACTAAAGAGGAGGTGACAACAATTTAGGAGCTTTGAAACGAAAGTAGCAGGGTAGAGGGGAGCACTGATCTGTCAAATATTTTCTTTAATTGCTTTTTTTTCGCAAAATTCTGGAGTTATGTGGTGAAATCTACTAATGAAACCAACCTGGAAGATAATATTAAAGTGAGGAGGCTTTGAATACAGAAATAATGAGGTGACCTTGAAGGCTGAGGTAAGAGAAGTCCGGCATGCACCCGAAACGGGGTGGGAGAGGCAGCCTCGGGTGGCAATCACAGACCGCTTTCCACAGACGTCGGATGGACGGTGGGCAGCTGAATTAGCCTCCTGCTCCTCTGAGCGTGCCACAGCAGACGCGCTGGCTAAGTCAGGTACGTGTCACACACCAGACAACCAGCACAACAGTACCTGAGAACAGGTACAACCAGGACGTTGCTGAATTGCCTTTCTAATGCAGCCTTCCAAAAATGCCATAGATTGTATCATAACAGATTTGCCCAGTGGAATGAGGAAGACATTAGTGCTGCTGTGCGATGCACAGGGGGCATGTCACTCTAAATACTCCAAACCTCAGCACTGAGGCCTCCGGTTCAAGAAAGATAAAGTCAAACAGCAATTAATGAGGAAAACTGCTATGAGGATCTTTCTGGAATGGAAAGCCTGTGTCTAAGGACTGGCAAAAAGAGATACAGATACATCAGAGATTTAACCTAAGAGAGAGGAAAGGTTACACAAGATAAAAAATAAGATTGTCCTATGAGAAAATAAAAAAAAAAAAGGAGAAAAGATAGAAACTAGACAAACTTAAAACATAAGCTAGATCTTGAAAGATGGTTCCTAATTTTTACAATGGTGAGATTCTGGAACATCCTTTCAAATTAGAACAAGAGGATTAAAAAACCTAATCTACTTTTAAAATGAGGCTTAACATACTTATGAAAATCATGATACCCCATCATACCGATGGAATCTGGACTTCCTGACTCCGGCTGCTCTTTCCAGTCCTGTGCTCACGCGCTCCTATACAGACTCAGGCAAACATCCCCAGCAAAAGCAAGTCAGTCTGGTGGAACACCACATAGCGCACGGCAAAACCATATTGGATTTGCCGACAGGCTTCAGGTTAAGAAAAAAATATTCTTTTATAAATCGCACTCCTCAGAACAATTCATTAACACTAATGAGCCTTCTGACATAGCACAGTGCCCGAGAGCATAAATCCCCCTTCCAACACCATTCACCATTTCTCAAACAGGCGATACCTACAGAGCCTTAGTCAGAGCACCCTGCACTCCCATGTCACACTCCCTTGCCAGCTACTTGCCATCCTTTTAAATCACCCAGCTCCTCAATTTTCATGTTGACAAAAGCAGCATTGCATTTCTGGTGCTTTATGTGATTTCCCCCTCCAGGTATTGGTTATTTCTACATTTGATTGTCTCCTGCTCCAATACTAATGTTTCTCTGTGCAGTTTACCCTCAAGCCTGGTTTTCACTTTTATGGCGCAGAAGAGATTGCCTGTGTGAAATACAGACAAACCCCTCAAAGTTATTCAGTTTTTCAAGGTCTTGGGCCCAATGGAGAGAGCATTGTAAGACGCGGTCATATTTTTTTCAATTTCAAACTGAGTTTCTATCAAGGAAAGAGTATCTTTAAATAGGTCTTTACTGGAAACAAATGTCACTCTCCGTTCTCTGTTCCTCATGCCCGTGCTGAGTGGCCAGCTTGCTTTTCTCACTCTTCTTTACGCCGTTGCTCCCCTCTGCTTCCTAGGAAAATGCCAGGAAGTTTACCTGATCCAGTAATGGCAAAAAACAAGCGCGTGAACTCTCATTAGTGCTTATATGATTTTATTTAGTGTAGGAAATAATTCACCAGAAATTATCTTGGAGCTACGTTCAAGCATTGGTTTTCACAAATAAAACTGAAGAAAACTCTTGTCGACTGACACATATTCACATCTATTTAAAATTACTCATTTGGGGTTTTTTTTAAGCAGATTAAGCTGAAGTTCTTTTGTGAAACATGACTACACTAAACCAGGAACACTCCTGCCTGCTTGCAGACATCATCACTCTTTACATTACCAGAAATAGTGTATTGCAGTCAGTCCTACTAGCGCTCGGTAATCACTTGCATCCTATTATCAAAATGAATGATTAAAGTTTCAAGATAACAAAGCTAATTCACCAGCTTCCTGCTGCTATTCCACCCACACCTTCCCAGATGTACACTGGATTTTTAAATCTTTTAGTCTCTTGTACTCATGAACTGAGTCAAAATGGAAAACAATTTTCAAACACACCCACCCCCAACAAATCAACGCCCCATATTTAGAGAACAAGAAGATACAATTCAGAGCCAGCAAAGTTTCTGAAGTTGCTCTGCCTTATGTCTAAGACAAAAAGGAGCCTTAAACTTCATTCCTCTCGCTCACGTTGCCTAAACAAATGCAGCTAGTTGAGTTTACAAACTGCTCCGTATGAATCATTTCTGTGAATATAACACTTCACAGTTGTGAAGGCACCATTACTATATAAAGATGATTTAACAGTTGCTAAAAATTGCTTTTAACACCATAATCAAAAAAAAAAAATAGAGGAAATACAACTTGTATAACACATTTCCTTTAGAAATGCAGTCAGGATGGAAATGAGTATAAACCTTGCACATTCCTCTGCTGCACTGGACCTTTAGTGTCACATACATGAACAGGAAAAGTTCAGACTTGTTTCCCATACATTCAATGTTACATTGCAACTGCAACCCGCTGCACTCCTCCGCTTTCCCAGGCGGGACAGTAGCTGCTGATGCGACCCTGTGCGTGCCTTTGCCAGCAGCACGGCAACGCACGCGGAGAGAAACGCCACAAAATCAGACACGAGTTCGACAGAGCAGAAAAGCTTTTAAGAAGAGAGAGGTGTGTTCAGACTCAGCCCACAGGGAAAGCATATCCACAAATGTGCTTCTGAGAACACTTGGCTTCACGTAATCCAGGGAACTGTTTTACTCCCTTGCTACATAAGCAAACTCCAACATGGAATGAACACAAGTTACTTCCACTTTATTTTTTAACAAACAGAATTTGACATTCCTTTGAGAGCGGTAAGTGAAAAGAAGTAGGAACTCCATCCAGTAAGATTTTCTAATTCTTTTGGATCAGATTTTTAAAAAACAATTCACATTTTTCATTTTTCTTTTCTAAAAGGCATGAAAAATACCACTTAACACATGTAGGTATCCAACCTTTATGTTAATAGCATTTAAAAAAAAACACCACCAAACCTAAAGTACACCCGTTCACGCGATTAGCCTGCTTGCTGTAAAGCATGCATGGTTGCAGGCAATCCTTCAAGCAAAGTTATAGGTGGAATTGGAGATAAAGTGTAAGTAAGGAGACAAGCACCTAAAGCACAGATGTTTTCACGCTCTGCTGGCGTCTGTTCATTCATTCCATGGCAGACACAAACCATCATCAGATGCCTTTTCATTCCCTTATGTGACATCATTAGAAGAACCTACAATGGCTGACAAATTTAAGTGTTGTCACATTTAAATGTTCTCTTTAAACCTTGAGATCTGCTTGGCAATGCCCCGGGAGAGAGATCACTGCCACAGACAGGGATATTTATTCAAAATAAACATCAAACGTTTGTCTTTACAGGACGAAATAAGTAGGAACCCAAAGAATTTGCAATTACATCTCACCATTGCTAAGACTGTCAATTATACAATTAAGTGCAATATATGGCATTTCTGAACTTCACGCTGCAAAGGTATTCTGCAAAACAACTGCAATCAACCAACCAAACAAAAAAACCTCAACCCCCAAACACGCCCAAAACTCCGTAAACAAATTAAAAATACGGTTAACATAAGTTTTCAATCAATGCAGACATTTTTTAACTTTGTAAATATGAAAGCATCAACATCACCCTTAATTATACAGGTATACTTAAGACTGACTTAAAAATAAAATTATTTAGGTCTTCCTACATAAGCAAGATGTAGAAATTTGACCCAAGTCCTGCCTATGTAAGTTGACTTTGCAGTAAGTTCCTTATCATGAAGAGTTTCGATGCATGGTCACTAAACAATTCAAGGGATCCCACTGATTTTTTGGGGGTCGTTGTCCATGTGACATGTCAACTTTGCCTCAAATATAAACAGTCTCATACATTCTCTACAGGGACATTTATCATTTGTGCTTTTTGCTAGACCAAAGGGCAAAGGCTGCTGTTTTCCCTTATTAAATTCAACCGTCTCCTCATTTTCAGAAAAGCACTTTATCAAGAACTTCAAGAATAGCTTTGGACCCAGAATTATTAAGCTTGAACCTTTCATCTGTTTCACAACAGACTGGGCAACACGGAACAAAAGTATGCAACCCGACTTATGTCTAAAAACTAGCATGATGGAAAGAGTTGCCCAATTTCCTCATCACCTGCAATGGACAGATAATAGCTGATTTCACAAAGCAGAGCGCACTGGTGAGGCTGACACATCTCCCTGCCCAAAAGCCTGTCACATGGTGTCCTCATAAACCCGCACGTGTTACCTTCTCAGCCTAAACAAAATGAAGCTGGTTCCTAGAACATCAACAGATCTGTTTAAACCGGGTGTGTCACACAGAAGTTTGGCTTTGCTGAGTCCAAGAATATTAATCAGACCTGCAGATCTCCCAAATGAAGCTGTATGTTGTATTACAAATGTGCCTAAATTTACCTCCTACCAAATTTAACAGTGACAAAGGGGGGAACTTAGAAGTTCCTCATGTGTTTATTTTAAATTTCTGAAACTCTGCTGGCAGTCATTTTCACCTTCATTGACGCTGAAACAGTAAATCTTCAACCACCCTCATACCATAGCACACTACCGCAATCAGCTGCTTCTTCACCAGTGTGATTTAAAATGATTTATTTTTCAGAGAAACCAAAACAAAGAATTCTGTTTTAGAAAGACAGATATTACAGCTAAGCAGACTTTTAATCAATTGACACTTACTGGCCATTTGTATATCCCAGAATTTATTTGTATATCTCAGAGTTTCTTTGCATTTCTCTAACGAAGCATTTATTTGAAAGGTAGTCTGAAAGATTTGCCCATGGTCACACAAAAATCAACGGCAGTCAAGAACAGAGAGTAAACCTAAAGAGTCCTTACTGTGCTAATTAAAATTATGCGGCTTATATGTAAAACTAAAAAATTTGGAATTTCACACTGCCAAAGCTCTTTTGTTAAATTTCGCAGGAAAAAAGGTTTACAAAATAAATAGTAGCACTGAGACTTTAAGATGGTTCAGATTATTCAAGAACAGTAGGAAACTGCAAACCTTAGAAAAAACCCACAAGACGACTTCATCTAAAAGCACCACTACTAGAAATGTGGCATTTTGAAAAAACAAGTGTTCAGCACTAACACTGATAAGAAATGCAAAGATAAGCACTCCAAACAATAGACAGTAGTGTCTTATTATCGTCCAGTTCTGCTACCAGCTGCACTAAAAGAGAACATTCTTGTTTTCCATTTATTGTATTTCTCTTTAAAAGAAGTATGCTCATAAAACATAAATTTTGGGCCAAAACAGACCCGAGGGCCAAGGGCCGGATTATCTTGCTACTTTTTAAAAAAAGCAAACCAAAATACCTAAATAGTCTGTTCAATTAAATCTCTATCACAAAATCAAAACAGATAAAGGATGCGTAGCTCTTTTATTTCTTTATATCTACATAAGGGATTTCAGACCAGTTCTTTGAGGTTATCTAAATGGGAAGTTTTCCTTCTGTACATATTATATGAAGTGACAGAGGCAAACACCATTTCCCTACCAAAAAGAGTCTGCTTCTCACAGACTGGCAAAGCTGATTCACTACCACTTCCACACAAAGGTAGCCACAGGTAAACACGAGAGTTTGAATTCAACTGGTGAGTAGTGTACATGTAAACAGAACCTTCTGAACCAAAACTAGCTTTAAAACCAACCAACCAACCCCAAAACCCAAACAAAAAGAAACCCCCACCAAAACTCCCAATACATTACATGGTTTGTTGTCATGCCCAACACTGTATTTCTGATAAATTTCTCTTGCTGCATGAAGTTAAAGAAAAAAAAGAAAGAAAAAGCCAAAGTGCAGTATTCTGCATGTCTGATTTCTAGCGCCACGAATTCACCATAGCTGAATTCGTTGTGAGCAATGGTAACTGTTAGTAGGAGAAATATTAACATTCTCTTAATATTTCATTATGCTGCCCGTTTGGAAAGTATTAGTGCCGAAATGGTGTTTCGGAACTATGTCTGTGTTAAGTTCATATAAAAACCCACCACTTTTACAACCATATTTCAATTTAATTATTGTACACAGGTTAACAAAAATGTATCACAAGTGAAACTAAACACTGGATTTAACAAAAATAATATTCAGAACGGTACAACACGCGTTCATTTTCTCCAGGAAATAATATTACAAGCGTTCATCTTAGGACAATTCACCCACACTAGAGACAGAAGTTCTGTTAAAATGCAACTGTGGTCTACTAAAGCCACTTATTTCAGCACTACAGAATATTTGAAGTCAGAGTCCTACAGCCAAGGCTTAAAAATCATTTAAGATGCAACCCCCAAAATGCCTTACAGTCAAAAAGACAGTATTTTAAAAAAAAACACATCAAAATAACCCCAAAACAATGAATTAAAAGGTTGTCGTATATAGTTTTATCTTCTTCATAGCACTCTATTCATACAATTGCTCATATCATTGGTAATAGGGTCTGTACCTGGCTTGATCAGGGTGGTGTGGTCCAGGAAGCGGGGCCTGAGCAGGAGGCCCCTGCATCCTTGGAGGTGGAGGCGGCCCCCTTGGAGCTGGCCATATCCCTGGACTCATTCCCCCAGGCTGTGTGAAAGGGGGACTAAGAGTTCCTTGATCTTCACTGAACTGTGGCAAAGAGTTAGGATTATAGTGATGGGGAGGGGGTGCGTTTACATTTACGGGTGGGCCTCCGTGCTGAGGAGGGGGAGGTCCTGGAGGAGGATGATTCATATATGGTGGCATCTGGGCAATTATATGTCCAGGTGGCGGGGTTATTGGAGGAGGAGCAGAGGTCATTGGTGGTGGAGGAGCTTGGCTATATACCATGTGAGGAGTACCTGCTGCCTGGGGAGGATGCTGCAGTGGATGGCTTATTGGTGGAGGTGGTGGTGGGGGTGGCGCATAATGTTGCTGTGGAGGCATAATATGATGAGGGTGCGACACCACTGGTTGACCCTGGTATTCAGGATGATGATGAGCAGGCGCAGGGGCTGGTGGAGGTGGTTCTCGAGCACCTGAATTCGAATCATCCTGAATAGGGACAGTTATTAAGTTGCTGTGTTTCCTTGTCGAAATGCGGAAGGTGTCCTGACTGACTGGGCGAGGTGGCGGTGGAGCCATTGCCATCTCCGCGGGAGGCGCACGGATGTCTTCGTGTGGTGGGTTATAATGCTCGTGTGGCACATGCTGTAAAGGAGGTGGTGGCATCATGATGTGCTGCTTTGGTGGAATGTGGCTCATATGATGTTTCTCAGGTGGCATTATGAAACGCTCAGGAATTTCAGCAGGCGGTGGGGCGATAGGAGGATGTACAGGTTCAATTGGAGGACGAGTAACAGGCTTTCCAGCTCTCATGTGACGGTGGTTGATGTGAGCTTGTAAGTCCCTCTGCGACAGGTAAGTTCTCTTGCACCCTTGAACGATGCTACACATGAAGAGAGACCCTCGGACGCACTGCTCGATTCGCTGCACAGGTTCGTTACAGCTAAATCAGAAGAGAATATTGGTTTATTGTCATCACAGAGACCTCGATCTGCAGTTTTGGTGTTTTGTTTTGGTTTTTTTTTTTTTGCTAGAAGGCAACCAGTTTACTGCAATTACCCATATGAGAACTGACGATTTTTTCCCCACTGTAGCAATGAAAGAAACATTTCATGATTTTGAAGCTTATCTATTTTTTAAGTCTCCAAACACAACTATGAAAGAACATAAAAATTTCATGACATGGAAATTTATAAATAGAGTCACTCTCACACATTCCTTCTGTGCATTAAGACTTATCAAGAGTCACTCTCACTAAGTAAATTAAACTGTCACTTATTCCTTTTCAAATTAGACCAATAACAGGTTATTTACACAAATACTTAAACAGCAAAGGAAACACTGATCTCTTACAATCCCAAAATATGGTATACAAAACTATAATCAAGTGGTGTAGTAAAGAATACTCTACTGCCTCTGCTAAATGGACATAAATAATAACCATGTTAATACAGTATCCGAAATAAAGTATGTAAGTTACTTTCCTACATTTCCTTCAATAACAAATCTTGAGATATCTTACCCTGGACACATCTTGTCTCCTTTTTTCTCATGTAGTATAGCACAGTCGTAGCAGAAAACATGCTTGCAAGGTATCTAGAGACCAAAAAATGTCTCTGTTAAGACATTGTACATAAATATCTACGTCATTTTGCAGAATATAGTTGCTTTTACTATTAGAAATTGTGTACTGGAAGGAGGAACTAAGTTACCTATGAGGTGAACAGGCACAGCAATAATTAGCAGTTTACAGCATCTTTGCTTAAAAACTTTCTAAAACAGTTTCTGTTGAGTTCGGGCTTTTTGGGGGTAGGTTTGCTTGGTTTTTTTCAAGAGTTGGCAAAAACATATATGCAAAAGTCTTGCAGTAATACCAACACTCAACATTTACAGAAGTTGCATATGCAATCTAATTACACTTGTCTTGCTGGCAAGGAAGGAGTTTTAAAAGCATTAACTGTCATTAAGTCAGATCCTGAAGCCTGTTACATCACACTTAGAAATCTAAATTAATCTCAAGGATTTTGTTACACTAATTTTAAAGGGATATAAAAGTGAACAGTGTTTTCTAACTTCACTGCAAGCCTTTGAGATAAAGAGCTTATTTTAAAAGCTAAGTCATGTAAGGTCAAAACCCACTGAACTTGAAGGTTTTTTTGCTGTGTTTTGATTTTTTGTTTAACATTTTCAAGCTTACTTTATTAAATCACGGGGTAAGGTGAAATCAGATAGATAGATGGAACAAAAACACTTCAGCAGTGAAGGCCCCCAGCTCCATCCTGATATTCTTCTGCTGTTTATTCAGAGGCCTGCTGAAATCAGTAACCTCTAGCACCCTCACAGTGACACCGTAAAACCTGGTTTTACCTAAAGGGAAACCATGGCTGCACCTTCCACTGATAATTCCACTCACCATGCGTCCATACATTTTGATGGGCAATCCACACTTGTCACAGAAATGGACTGGTGTATCATCCTTTTCCCCCAGCAGGTTTAGCTGATAGGATAAAGAAGGGGGTGGGAGAATAAAACCCAACATCACTAAAGCTTCTCATTTCAACCATCATCAACAAATACATTATTTCCGAATTAGTTAAGAAGGATGCAAAACCCCCACAAACGTGAGAAAGCAGAGAATGTATTTTCAGTCAGTCAAAAGTAACTGAAGCACTTTTATCTAAGAAGGTATCTACCAGGGCTACCTACAGTTTGGTATGATACACAGACAAAGATTCACGACTTCCCATCCACGACTTTACCTTATAGTCCCAAAAAATGGGTCCAGGGAATCTCCTTTGATTGCCAAACATTTCACCTCCTTTGCATTCGTATCGCTCCTCTTCGTTATAATCAAATTCTTCTGTGGAAAGAAGAAAGAAAAGAAAGACACGAGCCAACCACAGTACTTTCCTAATTAACACAGACTGCTATTAAGAGCATGCGTCATTCTACACTGAAATCATCAAGAAATGCCACAGCACTTCTAATCTGTTGGGCCCATTCCACAGAAACGTGCAGTCAAAATAGTAAAACAGTCTGGTTTGGGAATGTACAACATTTAATCCTCGTAGTGTAGCAGTACCTGGAAATTTGAAACTTCTTTTGCAGTTGGACTGAACCTTGGACTTTAACTCTCCAAGACTGAATAAACTCTTGAACAATGCTGCAGAGTAATACACTTCCCTGCTACAGGGCTAGTATTTATATTAATTTACCTTCATCACCAGCTTGTGTCTTTGAAGGCATCCTGTTCATATTTCTTGGAGTTCGAGGTGCAGGTTTGCTTTTATTGGCTTGTTTTGAGATAAGCTTTATAGGGATTCTTCTACGAACGTCAAGACCACCCAATGATCCTGAACTATTTGTTCCTTGCAAATCATTGTCTATGAAAGAAAAAAAAAAATTATGCAATTTTTCAGTTATCTGATAGTTTCTAAAGAGGCTAAATATCAACAGAAGAGTTTTAAGAAAAAATAATTTTTAAAGCTTGTTTGAGACATCCAAAATATCAAAGTTCAATCACTAAATACTTTCACATACAATTTCTTATAGAAGTCAAGTCATAAAACATTGGGAACAATCATGATTTTAGGAAATTTAGTTCTAAAAAATAAAGCTATTTAAAAATGTTACCTAGTCATTTCTCCACAACAGGAGAAAAATACTAATTGCATAGCTCCTTTCCACAGCTTGAATAGTACTGAAGAGTCAATTCTTTGTACAACCTTGACAACATAGGATTTCTTATGAGAAAAAATAATTTTTACAGTTTATGTAAATTGTTTATTAAAGTTGGAAGGAAACTAGTTTCCGTATTAACATGGCATCTTGACGTATCACTTAGAAGTTTAGCATAAAGCATCACAAAAACATCGGTAGTTAAGAGTATGCAGTAGTATCCTTGCTAAACTGAAAATTTCTGTTCCCCACTACATACAGAATTTTCTTTAACCACATTTATATCTGAGCACCAAGCGACAAACAGCCTGACACATGCATCAGTAGATACAGGCTCCACGAGACAATCTAGAGGGGGTGCTGCAACAAGCAACACCAATGAAGGGGCTACAGTTCCTTCAGCTTCCAGTGAGTCTACCTTAAATTACTGCATAGCATCTCATTCATAGAAAAATAAAGTTATATCCTTCACAAATGTACCCAGCTCACTTTCATTTTAATTGAAAACGCCATTTTGACAGGCATTTCAAAGCATGGCATGCTCAGCCTCAAAGAAGTGTGCCACAAGCCACCAAAACTACAAACTGTGACTAAGTTTCAAATGGGAACTGTGCCCTGACAGTCCCTTTGCCTCAAAATCAAGAGCCCTCAATTTCCTCTGATAGATCAAATGTATTTATCCCTCTTTGCACTGTGGTTGACACGTTTCACTCTAAAAGGCAATATGTAAAAAGACAAAAACAATAAAGCCTGGTTTTAATTTTCTTCACTTGTTGTTTTTGTTTAGGCCATCCTGTTGGCTAAACAGATGACCCAGCAAACATACAACCACCAGATCAGGCTTCCCCAGAGACTGCTGGGCTAGAACATCAGAGATAATAATGCTAAAGCTGTCTATTTTCTATTTTTTGGAAATTATGTTTTCTACAAGAACACCCAAAACTGCAACACCGTAAACCAGAGAAAGTCTCGGCAGGACCTCAATATATTTGCAAATAGGGATAAATAAAACAAATTTAAAAACCTCAATTAAACTAAACACAAAAAACCCATAACAAAAAACCTTGTGTATTATTCAGTCCACTGAACTGCCAGCAGGAAACAGCTAAGTTCTGACGCTTTTTTTCATTATGCCTTTGCAAGCCGGGAATATTTACATGAGTTAGCTGCTCAACCAATCCAAACTAGCAAGTTTATTAGTCATTCATTTTTCCAAAAGGATAAGAAATTCCAGCTTGTGTAAGCAGAACTAGCAGGATTAACACTACAAAAAGGCAAAACCAAAAAACATAACAAAATTCTTAAGACTACTCAGAGAAGCTCTAATTAGAGATGATGCATCCTCCTGAATTGTCAATTTCATCACCTTTTCTTAAGTTTTATTTTTGCACTTAAGTTCTGGGGGATTTTTAATTCATAAATATAGCTCAAATACTACACCTTCTATGTACAAATTTATAATATGATCTTTGAAAATGGAAAAAAAAAAAAAACCAAAAAGTGAAAAACCTAGCAAAACCCCCACGTCCCCTCATCTATTCACTGGACCGCGCCAGCACACCAACCAGCAAAGTACCAAAGCTACAAAACCAAACTTAAGCACAGGAGAAATTTTCCCCTCCAAAACACAACTACCCAACCAGAAAACACGGAATCGGCACCGAATTCGGGAAACGCAGCGGGCAAACGAGCGCCCCGCCGCCACCTCCGGTACGCTACCGGCCGCATCCACCTGCTGCAGGCCCAGGGGCTCCGGACACACCGCGCTACGGACACACCGGGACGGGGG